>NMRB01001987.1:107336-122678 GCA_002633025.1 Notospermus geniculatus | reverse complement strand
TTGTTTTCGTAAGCCGCCGTGTTTTGTGGCGGCGCTGCCTGTTGAGCCTCGTTCTGAAGTTCGCGAGGTTCTTGTGTCAATTTTTCGAAAATTCTGGATATTTTGTGTTGAAATTATGTGAAATCACCCGTTGATGGTAAAACCAATGTGTTGATATGAATGTTTGGTTTGTATGGATGGATTAGAACGCCATTGTTTGTGGATTAAAAGTGAATATGACCGTGAAAACGGTGTTTAATCGACGGGACATCGGATCATTCCTATTCATGTACAGGAAAAGGCAGGTGTTTCATTCCTTGTCTGTATTATATATATAGGGGGTAGGACCCCCGTAATTAATGGTACAAGTTCCTGTGTTCTAACATTTTCAAAATTTCCTCTACCATGTAGGCTAAAGAATGATGCCAGTTTTTAAGAAAACACGTGCTGTCAGGGAGAATTGGCCCGCCGTTGTCGTTGCTGTTGTTGTTGTTGGTCACAACTGTGTCAGAAAGCCCTGTCGGGAAGCACATTTGGTGAATGGGAACAGAAAGGAAATTTGGAAGTGTGCGTGGTGTGGCACACTTCGTTAGTTCTGATGGTTGGAAAACATTCTTTTTAGGCCGAGTGCCGGTCGGCATTTCTGCATCCTGGATGGGCCGTCGGGCGCCGACCAGCAGCAGCAGAACACTGAATTCACTCGATTGGAACCAAAGGGACAAGCCTGGGTTCGAACTCGAAACCATCATCGCACACTCCAGCACGGCAAAAAAACTTGAGTGACTCTAAGTCATGCTGTACTGGGGTGGATATTGAATTGATCAATTCTTTGGATTCAATAACCCTCCTTGAATCGAGGGGGAATTCAGAGCCCAGCACCCGTTACTGGGTCACTGATAGCGTAATGAACATTCAAAATTTTCCAGTCAATATTGACGTATGATTATCTCATGAATATTTACCGACCTGTATTGAAAGTGAGATATTCTTAGCGATGTTGTATGGGGATGTAAAAAGGCGTGCTATGTAAACAATGTCATCTTCAATGCAACTATTTCTCATTCAGGATTATTACTTAAGGCAACACGCCTCTTCGCTACAGGGTGTTTCGAAAGTGGATCACCAGTGAATTTGCTTTCATGAAGTGAAATAATAAAGTATATAAAGTCCATTTCCAGAATATTTAGCAAATTTTCGACCCCAACCATGGTCTTCTTCAGGCTGGAACTTTACAATCTGAAACTCTAGAAAAGACTTTGGGCCGTATTCTAGAAGCTTCCTTAATTCAAAGGTTAACCTTTAGCTATTGTTTGGAGGGTGGAATACAAAAGCTTAAAGTGGACCTGAGTTAAAGAGGCTTCTAGAATACGAGCCTGGGAGTTTTCTAGAGTTTCGGATTGTAAAGTTCCAGCCTGAAGAAGACCCCGGTTGGGGTCGAAAATTTGCTAAATATTCTGGAAATTGACTTTATATACTTTATTATATTGTGTGTCGATTTTTGTGCTCGCCTTCTCTTTGGATCATGAAGTGAAATAGGTGACGATGAGGAAGAGCCCTGGCGCTATCGGGGGCGGTGAAAATCGCTCGTCATGTCCTACCGCTTCTTACTGCATCGCGTCGCACCGCAAGTGTGTACAGCTCTATAGGCTTAACAGAAAAATTTTGCATCCCACCGGGCCGCCAGTGTGAACAAGGCTTTAGCAAACCGCAGGTTCAAGCTCGGAATCAAGCCTCATGGACCCTATGGGATTAAAATCATCCCTGCCGCTTCGCTTCCGTTGCATGGGACAGTAAGCCGTCGGTGTCTTGTACCTTGCACATTGCAAAGGCAAGTATAAAGGACCCCATCCAAGTGACGAACATGAGATGGCTGCCAATAAACGATATCACTCCAAAAGAGCGCAGCACCTGACGGGTAACTACAACGTCACGACGTCCCGTACTCATTCCATGACTTGACTTGAGACAACGTCATGATCGCTGAAACAAGTGGAGGTTTTTCGAGTGACGTCATGGCGTTCAGAATGGGGCACGGGCGTCGTGACGATGAAGGCCTAGCCAGCTACCCGTCAGATGCTGCACTCTATTGGAGTGATAGAGTCTATTTCATTTTCTCAATGTTCCTATACACAGAATGAACTAAAACCAACAGTGCACATGTAAGTGCGTTTTTACTTGGCAATGTAGTGCAATCAACACTTCGACTGCTAATTCTCAGAACTTGCGATCCGCAACTCTTGGCCCACTAGCGTGCGGCAGCCATTTACACGGATCATGCCTACCCGTTGACACGATCAACTCACCGATTACATTCTGACAAGTCTCGGAACGAATCATAATTGGTAACACGGCAAAATCTATGAGCCATCAAAAACGTAAGCCATACATGACTGACATTTTTGATTGATCGTCATATCGTATGCCAGATTTGAATCAACGGACCTCTCTTCGGGAAAATGGGAAATACAAGGCTGTAGTCCGTTCACTGAACCGTGTCCACATAGTTATGCATCTTTTTTTATCGACTTGAATCAGTCTCACATTATAGACGAGACAAAGTGTCATATAAGTTGAGAATTTTTATGAAGATACTTCTGAAGCTTAGCTCTAGCTCTCTTTTCCGATGGACTGTGAAATTGGATGTGACTAGACATTTGAGGCAGAGAGACTATAAAGTACTGCATGTTCACTGGCGACATTGTTCCAACATTTGAACAACATATACCTGAGCAACATGAGCTTTTGAGCCCATGTACTCTGCCAATTGTTTTTCCAACATATTATCAACATTAAAATTGAACACCGTGTTGGATAAACTTTTCCCCTGTGTAGCCTACACTCTGCAACTTTTTGCCAATCATTGTGTTGTAGTGTTCGGAGCACAACTGAGCCGCCAATATCCGTGTACCTTCCATGTAGGCCTACGTCACGCGGAAGGTACACTCAAATTCATTGCGTATGGTATGGATATGCCATGTTTGTCTTCCTCAGGACCTCCATGCATGACACGCGAACGAGGCCCTATGCCTTCTAAGGCGCCGTCTGACATCTGCAGAAGATACAAGGACGGTACATGCATGACGCTGTACAGGCAATTCTGAAATTGACGTAAACGACAAAGATCTGCGCACTTCCGCCGAAATCGCAACCAGAACCTCAGTCTGAAGCTGAAAGTGATGCAGACAAGTCCAAGACAGTGACTTTGAACACGTTGCATCAGAGTCGACCATTGCTGAATCGTGGACGGCGTCACATCAGCTGGTTTCAGATCGAGGTTGTGGTTGCGATTTCAGCAGATAGTGCACAGATCTGCGAATAGACGATATCACTCCAAACGAGTGCAGCAACTGACGAGACCAGCGTCTTGACGTCCCACACGTCATTTCATGATGTGTTGAGGTGAGACGAAAAAAATCTAATTGTTTCACGACGTCATGATCCCTGAAACAACCGATTTTTTTTCGAGTCACGTCATGGCGTTCAGCAATGACGTGTGGGACGTCATGACCCGTCAGGTGCTGCACTCTTGTGGAGTGATAGAGTCTATTCGACAATCGTCTATCAGGTAGGTAGACAGTACATGCACGTGGCGTGGAAGGTAGGTCAGTTGTGCAAAGTATGTGTCATCAGCTGGACTTGAGAACACAAATTAGGAAGTAAGAGGGACGAAACAAGGAGGATGGAAACAGCACGTAATGAACTTCATAGTCTCGAAATTTTTGCTTCAAATTTTTCCACAACATAAAACTGCTACAGGGCACGACCCTAAATACTGTCTGATGCTGGAAAAAGAAAATAACTGAATGTCAAATCATCAATATATGCAGCGTACCTCGTGCGAATCTACCGTCATCCCACTTCTTGGTAAACATTTTTCAAAACTTCTAAATAATTCAGAAATTGGTGATCAATTCTAAGTTAAACAAATTTCAAAGCATTCATTGGGTATTGAATATCATTCACAATGATTTGTTCGCGTGCATCGATTTTTAGTATCGACGGCGCGGGAGAAAACACTCCGTTACGAAAAATGTAAAAGAATTGATGAATACTTCGTCTGGGAGACTGTTTACTTTGATAAACATTCTTTTTATTCTTAACAACTACCTTTAGAATATACCTGAGTTACGGTTTGACGTATACAAACCTTTTGTGTTGATTTCAGCAGAAAATGCTACACAGGGCAAACATAATTAGACATGGGGTTTTAGCTATGAAATTTCTATCGAGATTTTATTTTTAAGTTGTTTTTAGTGTCCATTTAAAAATCCATTATTTTAACAATTAATATTAAAGAAATGTCGAAGTGGGTAAATATTGAATCATTATGGCGATCGAATGCCAATGCTTTTAAAGGCGAAACCTCGATAAGCTCTTTGTCAAAGAGAGGCTGTCATCTCTTTTGGCCTATCGTATTATAGGCTAACCCTAGAGCCAATTTCCAATAAAACCTTGGTGCGCATTAAAAGGGCTACAGTATTCCTTCCCTATTCCTGCGCCAAGATTCAAGATTGTTTTATTCAGATCTTAAAGGAGCATGGTATAGACAAATCCCAAATTCCAAGTTCTGCGCACTTCCGCCGAAATAGCAACAAGAACCTCGATCTGAAACCAGCTGACGTGACGCAATCCGTGATTCAGCAATGGTCAACTCTGACGCAACGTCGTCAAAGTCACTGTCGTGGGGTTCTCTGCGTCACGTCATTCAGTTTCAGACCGAGGTTCTTGTTGCTATTTCGGCGGGCTCACACTAGTGGGTCTTAAATTAGGGAGAAATAATGTCTCTCTCGTCAAAATTTTGGGAGACTTCACATAAAGTTTGTGGACGACATATCGAACAAAGTTGTTTGATTTCAGCCTCTTTGCAAGAAATTAACACTTAATGATGATATTTTAGGGCATTTAGGAGCAGATTTGGGCATTTGGGGGTGCAGAAAATGCTTCAGAGGGGATCATATACCCCTTAATATTTTTTTTGCGACTTTATGTCTCCCTAGGAGTTATTTTCACATCGCCCCCATATGTGAGCCCTGCAAAACGAACTACAAAAATTCATTACAAAATGTATGAAGTAAATCAGTTGCATTCGCTGACAACGTAGTTAGTCCCTTGGGTTGGAGAGTGGCGCTGGCTGTCGAGAAACGTGGCAATACCAGGCTCCTTTTAGCTTCTGACATCATATGTGACCCGGCACGACAAAATGAGTCGGAATGCGCACACGAGAAGACCCAACATGTCCAAGGTGACAGCAACGGTTCGATGATTCCAGGATTGTCTGCCCATTGTGAAATTTGACTTTGTCGATTTCTGTAAATGTTGTCTGGTGTCATCTTCGGTCTTCTTCTGTGCGCATTCCGACTCATTTTGCTGTGCCGGGTCACATATGGTGACAACTGTTCAGGGCTCAAAATTCACTGCGGCCATCGCGGCAATTGCCGCAGAATACGGCGATTTTGCCGCCGTTTACTCCTATTGCCTGCGGCCATGGATTGCCGCCGTAAGTTCTCACTGCCTTGTCATGCATCCCAACCTTTGGTGCATACTTAATGCCCAACGGGCTATGGAACTAGTCTGCGGTACTTGTATAGGTTTCCGTTCACGAAATTAGCCTTCTCACAGACTGGTTCTCTATTGTAGCATGTGTCTCCACTTCAAGCAGTGCATTACGACAGGGGACCAGTCAAAGATGGCTGCAGGCAGAGTGTTGAAATCTGGGAAATGGCCGCAGAGGGCCTGGAAATGGCCACAGAAGAGCCCAATCTCCTGTGGCCATTTTCTGGAAAAATGGCCACAGGAGGACTTTAGGGAATTTTGAGCCCTGACTGTTCGAGCGCCATCTTTGTTGGAAAGGTCACAGAAGAAGAAAGCTCAGTTAAACTCAACTCAGAAGTTGATCAACATTTCAATGCTTGAATATATCGGAATAAAACAATCAAATCAAGAAGGTATTCTGCAAATTCTGCTCTAATGCATTATTCAGTGAATTTCAATTTATGCCTGGAGCCTTTGTTCTTAGAACAATAGCAGTTCTCCTTATAACAAGCGAACTTCACTTGCAAACCAATTGACATGCAATTATATCATGAAAAAGGCAACAACAATAAGGAAAAGAGCACACTTCACTCATATCAAAACAGACATTAATATTAGAGAGTGTGAGGAAGGTTTTTTCCAATAAATGCATTGGAATTTTCTACTTGCGCAGCTAGTATAATTTTACGAACGGTGCGTAGGCGTCTGATGACAGTGACCATGGTGACGAGCGTCCTACTTTCCAGGCTGTGGTCAAAATGGCGGCTGTTGCCGAGACAAGTCCTTTCTGAAACTGTCTCAGAATGTGGGCCAGGTTGTAGTTTTAAATTAAAAGAGTGTACAGATGGGAACTTTGCCTCATCTCTGATCTCGCAAGAATCATGATGTGATGGTATCCCTTCCCACAGGCTATGGGAAATGCATTTTCAGTCGTATTTTTAAATTTCGTCAACCGGCGTCCGCCATGATGGGGTTGCTATGAACAAACCTGACTACACTGACAGGCGTGATCATCGCACATGACAGAAATAGTTCCCGACAAATAACTCGACTATTGTCACATTTATTGACTGTTCGTAAAAGGGACGAAAAACAGCAATCTTTAGTCGATAAAGTAACTTTTAGGAGTAAAATTTTTACATTTAAAACAGCGGCCTAGCCGGCTGAAATCAGCTGAAGAATTCAAAATGGAAGTCACTTATGGCAGGGATAGTATTGATGACCGGAAGTAGGCAATCTGGACATGCGCAGGAGGTTGGCAGTTCACATCACAGCATCATGTGTGAATTTTCAGACAGATGGCGCTCAATCAGCCTCATGATGTACCAGTGCCGTCGATCTAGGCCTACTTCTTGAAGAAATCCTCCAGCGTATGCTGAACCAGGCACTGTCTCCGGAATGAATTAAAGTTGCATCAAGATGTTCGGATACGTTGGGAAGGTTCGGATGCTGTTCTAGAAATGAAGTCTTTAATTGTTGCTGTGGTACCNTTGGGAAGGTTCGGATGCTGTTCTAGAAATGAAGTCTTTAATTGTTGCTGTGGTACCTCATGATTAACGTCATAGACGATGAGCGTCGTCAAAACAAAGATATCGCAAATTGCAATGCAATCAGCTGATCAGCATCGGCCATGTCGGCAGGCCACGTGTCAACAGGTCAACAATGTCTGGTTGAGTTTGTTCATGTTAGGCCTACGGCAGACTGTGACAAAGGATGAACAGGGCATTAATTAATCAGGTGTCAGCAGTTCCTGACCATCAATCGTAATTAGACCTACTTGTATCAACAAGCTGGCTTATTTTCTCGGGGCCGTTCGCGATTACCGACAATTCACACTTAGCCTAGTTTGGCAGGTCGACCCACACCGACGGGCGGCGAGGCTTGGGTTCGGTTGGTCGGTTGAAAAGGCCTAGCTTAGTCCGGATTATACGGACAATTTTAAAGGGAAATGCACTTTTGTTCCGCAATAACACTGTCCGGATCCGGATAGCGGGGTTTCCGATAGGCCTACGGCAGACTGTGACAAAGGATGAACAGGACATTAATTAATCAGGTGTCAGCAGTTCCTGACCATCAATCGTAATTAGACCTACTGTATCAACAAGCTGGCTAATTTTCTCGGGGCCGTTCGCGATTACCGACAATTCACACTTAGCCTAGTTTGGCAGGTCGACCCACGCCGACGGGCGGCGAGGCTTGGGTTCGGTTGGTCGGTTGAAAAGGCCTAGCTTAGTCCGGATTATACGGACAATTTGTGAGGGAATTTGCACTTTTGTTCCGCAATAACACTGTCCGGATCCGGATACCGGGGTTTCCGGATAAGAGGGGGAAAATGCATGGCGGAAATTTGTCCCCAATGTACTGATGTTCGGATGGCGAGGTTTCCGGATTAACGCAGTTCGGATTAACAAAGTCTGACTGTACTTCATTTCAGCTTCATTACAGGGTATACCACTTCCCATATCTTCTTTCAGTAAAACACACATGCCGAGGGGTTACGCCCGCAACAGCGGGGCTATTTTTAACCCATTCTTAACATTCAGCATATTTTTCAACCCGATTAGCCACGAATTTCAACAATTTTAGATTCAGGGCAATTCAGGACATTCGNTCTAAATGTTTTGTTTGGTGCTTTTCTACTAGATACTAAGTAGGGTGAACAAATTTGATATCTGTTTCATGATAGCCTACATTCCTCGCATGGTGGAAGAAATTGTGGCATGTGTGAGGCTTTTGTAATGTCTTATTGCCTCTGGGCCGTATTGGGGTTTTGTATTTTATGGAGAATGCCCCCTGGAGGGCATATTGTAGGTCAAATCACAAAAATGTTTGGTTGTGTTTCGAGCCCTTTCTGGGGCCTACCACTCCACCAAGTTCCAACATGTCCAAAGACCGCAGTCCAACTGTTGCGAAATGTGCCAGTTTATCAGACAGACAGATGGATGCCACGCAGTATACATATTATGAATAGCTCAGCTGACCTTTGAATTGAATTTCATCAAATTTGTTCACCGTGTATTCTGTGCTGACTTTTGGACAGACCAAGATCTGAAACATGGCCATGATCACAAAATCGCAAATTTGATGAAAAACAAACCATCCTGAAATATCCTAGCAGTGCTGCTACATGTAATTTTATTTCACCAAAAGCAGCCCAGTTGCTGCTACATAATTTTACTTCACCAAAAGCAGCCCAGTTGCTGCTACGTGTAATTTTATTACTGATGAGCAGCCCAGCTGCTGCTACGAGTAATTTCATTTCACCAAAAGCAGCCCAGTTGCTGCTACGTGTAATTTTACTTCACCAAAAGCAGCCCAGTTGCTGCTACATGTAATTTTACTTCACCAAAAGCAGCCCAGTTGCTGCTACATGTAATTTTATTTCACCAAAAGCAGCCCAGTTGCTGCTACGTGTAATTTTATTACTGAGCAGCCCAAACACATTCAGCCAACAATGAAAGCCTTCACAGCTCCCGAAACCCTAAGGGACAGACTAATATTCTGATTCCCCACGTCTTCCATTCACCTCAAATTCACGGTGATTTTATTTCCCTTAGATAGGTAGAATCACCCAGGATGGTATGACAATCGATCCATCATTGACGCTAATCTGTCAGGATGTCGTAGCCGATAGATCGGAGATCTCGTGTCCAGAACGTTCTGAGTAATTGATGGAACTATTGTAAGTGAGAGATAATAACCGCTCCGAGAGCGGGTGGAGGTTCACCTAAAAGGGTCAGAAATGCACCTGCTGAAATTGTGTTGACGCTCTCATGCAAATCCACTGATCATTTTTATAACCCATAACGGAAGCAATGAGTCTCAGACATTGTAAAGTATGATTCACCCTTTACTTCAATATGGGCAAAGTGCCAAGCTTGGAAATGTGCACTTGCAGGTCAGTGGTAAATAATCCATGTCGCTGTTACCTAATTATATCCATATCGGTCATTGTCAGTCGCTGACTTCTTAGAAATGAAGTTAGGGTAGGGGGCCTAGGCCTACCCCGGCTCCAACCACAAAGGAGAACCTTGGCAAATTTGATAAAGGTCCTTTCTTCCCCGCCTAAGTTGTCCGCCTTTTGGCTCCAAACCTAAGTCGCCCAACTTCCTGTTCTCAAGCATCTGTTCCGCATCGCCTACCTCTCTTTGTTGTAGTACTGGTGTCTGAGGCAGGTGCCATTATTAACGAACCACCAGTGGGTGGCAGTAAGGTGAAAATCTGGAGATAATGACATGTGGACTGATTGAGCAGAAGTGTTGTGCTGAGAGAGAAAGAAAAGTCAAGTATTAGTGGAAAATTAGTGACTGTACAAATCTTGAGAAAACAGAAAAAAAAACACTTTTTGTGAGAAGCATCTCTACAGCTTATCAGCCATTAGATGCTGTTTCACTGCAGTTCCTGGTCTATCCTATACCGGATCCAGCTCATTTCATTTCTGGGATATCTACCATGTCTACTAGAAAGTGCCTGAGGAAGACCCCAGTTGGGGTCGAAAATTTGCGAAATTCGGAGACGACTTTCTTATCATTTTGTGCGTCGTTTTTTGTGCTCTATGTTGGACATCGTTACCTAAACCATTTTGGGCCTTTAACAAGATCGAACTCATGCTACATGTATGGCCATCAACCATTCTTATTCCATTCTGCAATGATCATGATGAATAACCAGGATAACGGGGGGGGGGGGGGNTTTATAGCACAATGGGTCTTAGTTTTATGATGGGTCTTAGTTTTATAGCATGATGGGTCTTAATTTTATAGTCTTGGGTCATAGGGCAAAGACACCCAGTAGAGATTTTTGGACTTCAGGAGTTTGTGATGTAACAATATTGTACATGTACATGTAGGTACATTTCTGCTTCAATTGCATGATAGGCCTTTTACCCAAAAAATTCACGACGTCATATGGTAAAAATTTGACTGCCACCTTTTTTGGAAAGGTCTGTAAAAGGAGATGAAGATGTCTTCATTCAGAGTCACAAGATTTCAATACAGACTTTAGAACACTGTTTTCCTTTCACATTTAACATGATGATGTTATCTTCCAAGAAATAGACTGCGCACTTTCTTTCCGTTCTTATCAACAACTTCAGCCATACTGAAGGAATTACTAACGATAATTAGTCCAATGACTCATATTTTCTGGAGGAATATTTCTCGCTGAATGTTACCTGTGTTATCAGAGATAGTAGCATGCTGTCTGCAACAGTTAGAAATCGGCACGGATCTTTCATACCACGAAGCTTCAATCTAAGTCAGAAAATATGACTGCTATGTGATTGCAATGAAGCAAATACCCCTCAGTGTAACATTTCTATGTTGGAATCACGTTGGTTCTAAACCTGGCACTGGCATCATATTATGGTCAGAAATCATGAAAAATGATATATTTACCTAACAGTTATTATTTTGAAAGATAATAAGATAATAGGGCCAACCAGTTTAACATGACTCAATTATGTTGAAAAATCTCAAAAAACGAGAAAAAAAATTTAAAATTTTTTTTCAACAAAATTGATCCATGTTAAACTGGTTGGCCCTATTATCTTCCAAAATAATAACTGTTACGTATATCTCACATTTTTTTCATGATTTCTGACCATAATATGATACCAGTGCCAGCACCAGTGCCAGGTTTAGAACCAACCTGTTGGAATCTCCGGGTGTAAAAGGAAGGTGGCCCTTTTCTGTGCCCTTGAGGATACTAGCATAGTACCCTTAGTACCCTCTGGCGGAACTGATTGCCACTGAAGTGGAACTGGAAGGGTTAATAGAGAAGTTACTGTTTACAGAGGAAAAAAACGAGTACAAAACACAGGATTGAACTTTGAAACACCTCTGTGAAGCCTAACCATCCTCCACATTGGAATGCCTGAAGTGTAATAGCAAAACTTTTTTCAAACATATCTATACGGTATTGATTATCAAATCCCACTCACATATAAAGTAATAAATGAGATAATAATAGAGACTCCTTGGCCTTTTACTCAGCTTCCTGCCTGTGGTTATTTGGTTATTTGCTGAAGAACTCCAGCAATCCTCTTTTCAAAAGTTGCCATTTTTCCTGTGGCTTTTGGCCAACATATCCTATATGGCTTGGTGCAAGAGAGAGGCTGAGGTCTAAGCAGAGGTAGTCAGGGTTCATACAGGTGCTTGAAATCCTTGAATATCAATGAATTTTAGGAATAATATCTCCAGGACCTGGAATATCCTTGAATTCTGACAAATCTTTAAAATGTCAATGAAAGTCCTTATATTTTCATCATTGCTGACAATGAATGGCATCGTTCATGCGTTGATTATTTGCTCATTCTTTCCGAAGTTTTGATGACTCTGGGGTTTTGTTTTGTCGAGATGCCGGGAAATACCCACCCTGGCATACAAATTTGATGAAAATGTCCTTGAATTTTGCTGAAATCAGACCTTGAAAGTCCTTAAAAAGTCCTTGAAATTTGAGCCTAAAGGTAGTGAACCCTGGTAGTGAGTGTCTATAAAACTAAGACCTAAGGGGTTGTCTATAAAACTAAGACCTAAGATCTAAGACCTATAAAACTAAGGCCCGACCACTATAAAGAAGACGTACAAAACTAATTTCATCTGCTTAATGCTATTTAAAAATTGGCCTTTAATGTTTATCAACATTATCTAACATGCTTTTAGGTATCCGTGGACTCCTTGGAGGTTTTGAGCCAAGGTCTTAGTTTTATAGTTGGTTGGGTCTTAGCTTTATAGGTCTTAGTTTTATAGTTGGTCGGGTCTAAGGTTTATACGTCTTAGATCTTAGGTCTTAGTTTTGTCTTAGTTTTATAGTTGGTTGGGTCTTAGTTTTATAGGTCTTAGATCTTAATAGGTCTTAGTTTTATAGACACCCCAGAGGGTGGGGAGAAAATGAAAGTGGAGGCATAATGAGAGAAAACTTTGCCATGAGTGTTGGAAACCACCACAGTAGAAGTGGAAGCCTCTTTCCTCAATGCCACCATTCCAAGCTTATGGTAATCAAACTTATCGGCATTCATTTCAGATTAGTTCAGCAATTGCAGCACTGGGTTATCCATCATGCAGCTGTGATAATAGAAAAAAAATCGTAGAAGGGTGTTGCTAATCTGATGTCCTCAGGCGGAGATCAAGAATACAATCCCAGCCTGATAAAGAACACAAGAGGAAGATATCAAAGTTGATCAGCTGCATGTTGCCCACTGGAGGTTTTCGGTATGAGTTGGACCTGAGTCACCCTCTCTTGTTTCCTCTGATAATTCCTATCGTTATTTAGTGATAACATCTGATAAAGTGTGTGGAGTAGAATTTGAGAAATAATTCAGATTCCTAGAGGTGAAACAATACAATGAATCAAGAGCCAAGAATTTATATAATAGCTCAAAAACAAAATACATGTATACTGAATTGAGAGCCAAGAATTTATATTGCTCAAAAACAAAACAATGTATCAAGAGCCAAGAATTTATACTGCTCAAACAATATAATGAATCAAGAGCCAAAAAATTATATTGCTCAAACAATACAATGAATAAAGAGCCAAGAATTTATATTGCTCTAACAATACAATGAATCAAGAGTCAAGATTTCATATTGCTCAAACAACACAATGAATCAAGAGCCAAGAATTTATATTGCTCAAACAATATAATGAATCAAGAGCCTGCTCAAACAATATAATGAATCAAGAGCCAAGAATTTATATTGCTCAAACAATGCAATGCATCAAGAGCCAAGAATTTATATTGTTCAAACAATACACTGAATCAAGAGCGAAGAATTTTTTTGTTCAAATAATACAATGTACATGTTCAATGAATCAAGAACCAACTGGTAGAATGAATCGAGAGCCAATAACAAACATTGCTGATGAGTCATTGTACATGTAATCTTTACAATCAACAGCGTTTGGTGAGAAATGATAACCTAATTCTGATCAAGAAAAAGAACCATGTAAATTACATTGTAATGCATGTATTTTTCTTCTGTGTTTCTTGTTCTGATTTCTCCGTGTGTAGGAATGAGTTCATGAGCCTTCCACCCATACACTAGCCCTGGCCCAGAGGTCATCCTGCCACTATTTTCAGAGAGTATTTTATGTCATGTTTACATGTACATTCCAGAGACAGCATAGACTTGTATGTACGCACATGTATACATTACAGTATACCTCTCCAACCATCAGACACAGGTCAGAAGAGCCTATCGGTACTCTTAGCTGAAAGCTCCTGGTCATGCCACACCAGCATGACCAGGAGAACCTTCTCATTTAAGAACCCTCGGGTTGTTTAAGAACCTTTAGAGGTTCCAGGTAGAACCTTTCCCTCAGAAAAAGGTTCCACAGGTCTGAAACTTTTAAGGGTTCTTTGGCGACAGAAAGGTTCTATGGAACCCTCTCGGGTTCTTTACAGAAGGTTCTATAATATAGAACCTTGGGGTTCCTCTGGTGAGGCACAAAGAACCCCTGAAGAACCTTTTTGGGTAAGAGTAGTAGCCTACACAACGCTCTGAATCATAAGCAACTTCAAATGAAAACCAACCAAAAGAACACTTTTACAACAAAAACACTTTTTTTCCTTTGACAAATATTTTGCATATCTTGTACACAGCACGATCAGTTACCACTAAGATAACAAATTCCTTGTTGCTGGAAGCAGTGTAACCCTTGAAGAGATGCAGGCTCTTGGAAGAGTGTAGTTCTGAATGATGCTGAGTTACATCAAAAATAGAACTCTCTTTTTATATCTATTTTTGGTAACATAGAATTATTTTGAGTGGCATACCTTTTCTCCTATGTCATAATCAAAAGTCACTGTCAGTGCCATCTTTCTATGCAGACAGGGATTCCGCCAGGATTGTCAAAGGGGGAGAAAAAAAAATTCAAACAATTTTTTTGTTTTTCGTTTTCGTTTTGGCCTCCAGAGTCATTTTTACACTCCAAATGCAAAATTAGTCTTCCTTCTGCATGAAAATTGCATTTGAAATGTAACAAATTAAGGAAAAACACTGCTGAAGTGAAAATAGTGATATTTGAAAAAGGTTTGTCTGCAAACTTGAGGGGGGTATCCCCTCCTTGAAATTTTTGAGGAGGGGATCATCCCCCCTCTCCCCCCCCCCCTGGCGGAAACACTGGCAGAGAAGCAGTTATTGTTTTGTCAAAGAATTACCATGATAATGAGAAGCAATGTAAAATTTTACAGAGTTGCACCCAAAAAACTATGAATCAAAAAAACCACACTGAAGTGGGAGTTATTTGAATAGTTCACCACTTAATTGAAGACACACGAGTTTTAAGGGCACATCAGCCGTAGAGTTAGCTCTTCACATGGTTTGAATAAACAGGGCAGAAGATGCCACCACACTCTGTTTTATTATTCAAAAAAGTTCATCAGGTAAGACACTTAAATCAGGAATTTGATACCCGCTGCTTGAAAAGAATTTTCTGTCTGCGCTATTTGACTGGGATGTGTGCTTTAGACGGAGTCAGACTCCATTAGACTGGTTAAGAAAATTTTATTAACTTGAGCAACAGAAAACCATGACAACAGCAAACTTTCCCATCCATAGCAGGGGCGGATCCAGAATCATGGGAAAGAGGGGGCACAGCCAGTGCACATCGTGGAAAACCTCGGTCAAATTTTAACATCTTTTCAAAATTTCAAAATTTCCCGGTCAATTTTAAAGATTTTCCACAAAATAGAGGGGGCACGGGCCGGCTTTGCCCCCCCTTGGATCCGCGCCTGCATAGGCCTATGAACAAAGGGTTCCATAAAAGTTTGTTTTTTTCCATTAAGTTTTTTTTTCAATAAAAGTTTATCTTTAGCTAGCCTATATT
>NMRB01001987.1:61471-81120 GCA_002633025.1 Notospermus geniculatus | reverse complement strand
AACAGTTCAAGTCTTATTTTATAGTCGACCTTTCCTTATTGTCCCAAGACCAAGCTCACGGAATAATAAGTCCCATTCATCGTAGGTCAAGTTAGTAAATCGCGTCAATTCCATAAGAGGTTACGTAGGCTCTCCTGCCTTCATTGGTAAGGAATTGTAAGGAGGAATTAAGAAAGGTGACACCGGCACTCATCTCACACAAAAGACCGCCTGGATTACTCGATGGAGTGTCATCAGCAGTAACTATTGTTGACTAGGCCATGAATGGGCCTATTCACAATATTCAGCAGGCTGGGTAGATCTAAATGAGACGGAAGGAATAGCCCTGACTTGACTGGAAAAACGAACGAAATTCATTTTGGAAAATGCTCTGTAACTTCTGTTCACCACGGAATTTTTTAAACCTGAAAAAATAATTTTGCTGGGAAACAAACAGGCTTTAAAGTGACGTTGGTTTCACTTCTAAAAAATATGCGATTGAAAATCACACTTTTTTATGGAAATTTAAAACTTTTGTCAAAAATACAACTCATGCAAGTTCATGATATTTTTGGTCTCAAAATGTGTCTTGATGCTCTAAGTAATTGCCGTAAAAAGCAAAGGTTGTTCCGCTGAAGATTTTGGGAAATATTTAAGTTTATTAGCTGTGCATTTACTTTTGATTAAGGGTGTACATGTGATTGTCTGCAGACTAAACGGCCACCTGACTCATGTTGACTTTGTACATGTATACCGAGTACATAAAGAGGGCGAGCGATTGAGTTGAACATGCATTGGTATTCAAATCTGTGTCACCGCCGCGCCGCCTGGCGATATCACCACGGCTGGTCACAAATCTTTCTCTTCCTCGCTAATAGGAGCTGTCAGCGAGTTGACCACTAGGTGTCACTAGGGCCCAATTCAATGCATCTAGCGGACCCAGTCATTATAGATCGAGCAGCGATCATAATAGATTTCCTGTACATTTGGTCCGCTAAGACTGTGCTGCCATCTGTTAGCAATATGCGCGGCTGACAGCTCCTATTGCCTGTCGCGAGTTTCGTTGTCGCTCAGCCATTTTCACTACACTTCTACATGTATCATGACTGGGTTGTACGCGCGCAAAAGTACTTCAAATTAATTGTTCCGGCAAAAATAACTATTCCATTCCTGGGATAACTACCCCTGTTTAGCCGCAGGTCGTGTCCATATATGGACATTGGTCATTGCGACAATACCAGACGGAGGACAGCGGCGCCTGGCTGGGCGGAGGAGTTTCAAAGGGCAGTGGCCAATCAGGCTTCACATCTGACTACGTTCATTGAGAACGCAGACTAACGCAAAACATTCTCCAACGGAGCAGTTATATTCGTACATGTCATGGGCACTGTACGGCATTATTTACAAAGATCCTGTAATTGGAGAATACGTCACCGTATAAGTAATAACCTTAGCTTACGTAGCGTTCCGTGAAAGATACCTAATAAACCCTTCGGTAACGATGGGCAGTGTTTAACTGCACTAATGTAATATACAAAGTTGATACTATTGACCAGCATAATGGATACTTCGTAGAGTATCGAAAGCCTTCGTATAATCAAGAAATCATGAGCCTCAGAAGAAACGAATAAGTCGCGGCAGTCAAAAATGACACTAAGATTAATTTCCTGGCCCACGAAATTCACAATTTCAATATTACAAATTCCGAATATATTTTAGCGGGTTACATCCCTACGTGAGCCTAGATTTGCAGTTGGCCATGTTCTATATGCTATTCCGAGGCAGCAAAGCCACAGCTTGTGCAAATGTGCTCATAGTAGGCAATAAATTCCCAATGTGAGTAAAGTAATTGATTCAAAATGGCGGCGTTTGATGTTTTATTCAGACCCCTTAACTGGCATGACTACATGTAGTTCGCTTTAAGTGTTGTACTTTGTGTCCTCCAACAGGTCTGAATTTTCAAACTGCCTGGACAATATCGCCGATAAGAATGCGAACACAGTCCAACCTGTCCCTCCTGGCCACTCAACAGACAATGCTGTAGACGGTGGTTGGGGTCCATGGACCGCCTTCGGTCCTTGTTCTAGAGACTGTGATGGTGTGCAGCTTGCGAAACGAAAATGTAACAACCCAACGCCTAAGAATTTCGGTCGGGTTTGCACTGGTCTGAGTTACAAGATGCGGAAATGCAGGAAAAAGGTATGTTTAACGACAACACAACACACTTATCATCACACTCCTTCGCAGAGGTCAGTGCTCCACTACGTTACGCTATACTGACTCTGCCAACATACGGCCGAACTACTTCCAGATCCTCCGCGGCTACATTTCTTAAGTGATATGCATAAAACGTCGTAAGGTAAACCTTAGGGATGTATTTTCCCTCAAGTCTAAGAAACTTCCTTAAATTCTAAGGATGTCAGTTACAGGCAGTTATCAATTATGCCACACATCTCAGCCAATCAGAGCGACCATTACAAACAGATTTGATCTAAATTGGTTTGGTAAGTGATTGCGTAATCTTGTCCAGAGAAGGTTTCTTAGTGGCTGAGGAAACTCCTTAAGTTTTTACTGAAAATGCCCAACGCCACAAGGCCTAACTCGAGGCCTACACGCATTGGACCGTCGTGTACCTACTTAAGGTACCTCTGGAGGTACCTTAAGATAAGGAGTGATTTGAGGGAATTTCCTTACCTTAAGACTGTTTATGCATACCACATAAGAAAAGGACAAAACTTAAGAGAAATTCTTAGATTTAAGGGAATTTTTGCACTTAAGGTGTTTTATGCATACGGCCCCTGGTTTATTATAAGAAAGGCTTAAAGCTGAACTGCATGCATAAAACCAGGGCCTCGCACGTTTAAAAAAAACGCCCGTGCCACAGCACGGGCAGTAACTGAAATAACCTGGGACTCCAAACATGATAGAGTACCGAAGCATGTAGGTGGCAGCACATTATTTGCGTCCTGACCATCAACAAGTGGAAGTCACGCTGTATGTGCATGTAGGCCTACATACCAGAAGCCCGTGTAGGCCATCGGTATGTACAGGCTATACAGACAGTGCACGCCCATCTCATGAAATGGTGGAACAGCTGTAATAAAACAAATATCTGAGAAGCTGGTTGTAGCCTACTTCTTCTAGGCCTGACAGACTATCATACACTCAAAAATTGGCCTACAGCGTTCCCTTGGCAGATGTTTCACCTATCGGGCCCCGCCTATCCATACTAGGCCTCCGGAACAGGCACACACTGAGCTAAAGGACAAACAAAAACACGCCAATTTAGGCCTAGCAAGTATGTAATGAGAACCGAAGCCGAAATGAAAAAGACGCAAAACAGTACCAAGTACTTTTATGAATACAGGGCCTGGGGCCATATGCATAAAACTTCCTTAAGTTAAGTGTAAAACCTACCCTTAAAGTCTAAGGATTTCACTTTACCAAGTGCCATACTTAAGGTGTATGCATAAAACAAATTAAGGGCATACTCAGCTAAGGGCAACCCTTAACTAAATTATTTCCAGGAATTGTGGTGTCAGCCAATGAAATTTCAGTATTCAAGGAGTTTCCAAGATTTCTTGAGTGTTTAAAGGGATACTCCACTCTTTGTGTAAAATTTTGAATTTTTGAAATATCATTAATACATTCAAATTCATTGATATCTGCAACATGTCAGATTTTTTTAAAATCAGCAAACTCATCATTTTAAGTATCTTAATGGAATCCCAAGGGGACCATAGCACAGCACACATGATGTCATGTGTGCTCAATGAATATTTATGAAGGTACAACCAATAGGCCTAGGCAGTCACAGTATTAGCTCATTCACTACAAAGGTCATCGGCCTATTGACACTAGTGACATAACAATTCATGGCATTAGTCTCTATGGATTGATAAAAATTCAAAAGCTTACAATGAGTGGGGTCTCCCTTTAAGGAAGGTTTCTCAAATGTAGGCTGCATGTACATGAACATGACTGCAGGCAATGCTGTAATGCACATTTTAGTACGTTAGGAACTGTGTAAAGTGGCTATTAACGGTGGAAAACAAAAAAGAGGTAACCAAATTGTTAGGACAGAAAGAGGATACATGGTCTGTCAAATCAAAATCCTTGGCACAGTTCGATGTTATCCCACCCTAGCCTAGCACATAATTTCCCCGGCCTATTTGGCAAGCATGCATTAAAAAACAGCATGGATAGCATATTTCAACCTGTGCCATGCCACAACTGTGAAGTTAAGGAGTCAGTTAAGGGAACAGTGACCACACTTAGAGTTAAGGGTGATTTTGAGGCTTTCACTATTCCAAAGTAGCTTTCTGCATCTCCCTTAAGTTAAGATTTCCACTTTAGTGGTGGTTTGAGGGAATCCCTTGGGATTTTCGTACTTAAGTAGTTTTATGCATATGGCCCCTGGGGCCGTATTCATAAACATGCTTAAGTCCAAGTGTGATACTTATCTTTTGTGTTGAACATAGGATAAGTTTCACACTTAGACTTAAGTAGTTTTATGAATATGGGCCCTGGATCACACTACATAAAATCCTCGGGAAGAGCCAGTGCATGCAGCCGGGCTTTTCGTACACACGGGTCTGGAAAAACACGGGTATTTTCAACAGGTGTGACCAAGGTTGTTCGTAATTTTGAATTCATTGCTAACTCAGAATGTAATCACTTTTCTGTAATCTCTTGCAAGAAATTGCCTGCCTGAAGAAGACACTTGTTGGGGTCGAAAATTTGCAAAAATTCTGGAGGACGACCGCTGTTATTATATCAACTAAAGCATGGCGCACACCAGTGATTTTTCGAGCGATTTTCTAGGCGACAGGTGTAAAGTTTTTCAGTGTTTCCGTGTGCCAGTGTCCTCCCTATTGTTCTGGAACCACTGGCAGATAGATCGACACGTTTCTCTGTGTGTCCTCCATTGTCGAGTCGCGGCTTATTCCGTCAGACAATAGCAGGGGAGGACTCGCAGATGGGGAACGCTCAAAAACGTTACACCGGCCTTGCGACCACAGCAGCGACTGAACAAAAACTAAAAAAACTCAAAATATGTTGACTCGTTTGCGACAAATGCTTCCTTGGAAGATCAGTGATGTCGCGGATGACATCACTGATCGACCTCAAAAGGTAACTAGAAATTGACTTGTCAGTCAATTTGAAGACCGCCTTTGAAAATTGAGAGATAACGACAGAGATCACTGATGGACGATAGGCCTCTGATACGCAAGCCCGTTAATGCATGCCGCCTCCGTTCCCGATGATAGGCCTACTAAACCTGCAGGCCTGTCTCATGGTCTGGGGCAGTGACAGCCTGTGCGGCAACGACGAAGTCACCAGGTCAGGTTGGAGCAGACAGATCTGACCGATTAGCAGAACACCAAAATCTAACGGAAAACATCACTTCCTATGGTTCACATTGACACCAAGATTTACCTGCATTCTTGTGCTTTATTTTGGCGATTTCTGCAGCGGAGCAAGCGCGACGAAGCCCTTGTTGTGGAACGGACAGTAGCGCCGCAGGAGTGGAGCGGCAGATGTAGGAACCAGCATTTGCCCAATACGCATGCTCTGTTCTCTGCACGTGGATGAGATGCTACAGGGTTATTTTTAGATCTGACTCATGCTTCTTGAAATCGGTCACATGGGGAATCCCCTTGGCTTGCGCTGTTTTAACAACAAAATTCATCAAAATTCGTACTTAAACGTTTTTGGATGAAGCCGGGGAAACGAACTCGACCTGTCTTTTGCACATATCTACACGCCCTGAAAGTTTTGTGGCGATACATGGCTTAATTCCCGAGTTATTCCCCTGAAACCACCAGATCATGAGATTGGATGGAGAGATCCAGAGAGAGAGAGAGAGAGAGAGATTCCGAGATCCAGAGAATTCCAGTAAAACCAAGGAAGACCGCCACACTGTGGGTGGGTGGGTGGCGGTCTTAATTATCGCATGCGACGTAGTAGTCGCATCGGTAGTCGCCCCCATTTTAGTCGCACGTGTGCGCCATGCTTTAGAATGTAGAACGTGTTGAATCAGTTCATTGATCACTCCGCGTTGTAAACTTACTTTTCTTGTCATCACCGGTAGGGTAGAAATGCAATTTGAACACTTCTGCAAGCTTCTTTACTCGGTCCATTCTGCTGTAGAAAGAAAAAATCTAGGTTTACATCCGAATTTTCTGTAGGGAAAACGTTAATTCTACATTTTTATAATTTCAGGGACCTTATTCACGAAGCTCGCGTAACTTACAGGAGTGCGCAAACTATTGTATTTTTGCGGAAAACCTATTGTTCACTATCAGCCTGACAAAGGATTTGCGTATACCTTTAAAGTTACGGGAGCTTTGGGAATAAGGTCCCAGGTTACTTAATTTTTAGTCATCAAGTCAACTTTGCATCAAAAAAGTCGAAAATACACGTGTGGAGTAAAGATACATCAAAAAATGGAGAAAGATTTGGCTGATTTTTAAGTACATCATTCATTTGAAACTGACCTTTGCAGAAAGACACTTAAAGCTGCCCTGTACCAATAGGAAGTCCATAGTGGTATCAGAAAAAGTAGGGCGATATATATGCCCCGCCAGAAATATTTGCCCCACGAGAAATGTTTCAAATCGAAAACTGCCCCGTTTCTTACAACTGTGATAGTATTGGGATGTATAAAACCCCAATAGACAGCTTGCGAAATTAGCGGCCGCCATCTTTTTTTTACGATTTTGCCGTTGCTTGGGTTTTTCCAATTAAATGGTACATGTATTTTGCACTGTCAGAGGTTTTCAAAAAAAGAGAGGTCATACAGTAAGCCACTAGAATTGCATAAAGATATTTTAGCAAGCAAGCAGCTAATAAAATATATTCGAAATATATTTGAAAAAGTTCGAAAATTCGGCTAAATCTATAAAAAAAATGGCGGCCGCTAATTTCGCAAACTGTCTATAGACATCCTGCGAAAGTCGGCCCTGACAGGCCAGAAGGGGTAAACAAACCGTGGGCCTATTGCATTGTACAGACGGTAAGCACAAGAGCCAACTGTACAAATGCACTAGGCCCCCTAGGCCGAGGTTAATGTAATGGCCGACTTTCGCAGGATGTCTATAGGTCTAGATACATCCATGTAGGTCGGCAAATGTCATATGAAAAATCCCACTACACCCCATTTGATCCCCGACTATAGCCGTGCTTACACTACATAAAATCCCCGTGTTTTTTGCGGTCACACCTGTGAATTGCAGGGCTTCAAGAAACCCGTGTGTGAAAAACGCGAGTTTTTGAGACACGGCAATCTCGCCGTGCTTTTCGAAATCCCCGTGTGTTCGTTAGTTCTTCGCACGGCGACAGATGGCGCAGCCATTAAGTGACGTCGTTTTCGCGCCTCCGGCAATGTGTGCCAATACAGAAATGACTGAAGAGTCAACGTTTGCAGCGCAACTGTCGCCGGGCTACTTAACTACAGTTGTAGTAGTGTGACCTCTCGCCGGGATTTTCGTACACACGGGTTTGACACGGGTCTGGAAAAACACGGGCATTTTTAGCTCACCTGTGAGCTACATGTATAGTCGTCACGCGCCGTCGTCCGTCGTCGTCGTCGGCGTCCGTTAGCAGGGCACGTTTCGTAACCGCTGGGCCTGGTGGCACCAAACTTTGTACATATGTGTCACTAGGTGACATGACCTCAGACACCAAGTTTCGGTCCGATCTGATTCCTGGCTTGGCCACCAGGGGGGATGAACCGAAAACCTTTAAAGTGCAGTTTCGCCTTAACCGTTGATCGGATCGTCACCAAATTTTTATCGTAGGTACATCTTACGAGGATACATCTTACGACATATCCTCCGGGTTTTTGATTTGACGTAATTTTCAAGGTCACAGAGGTCAAAGTTCGAAAATTTATCATCGGGCGGCACGTTTCGTGGCTATTTGTCCTGGATTGTTCAAATTAGGTGTGATGATGTATCTAGGCACCCTCTATGTCTGTAGCGGATTTCGGTCCGATCGGACTTCAAATATGGCCACCAGGTGGCTATCTTGGAAATCGGGTGTTGACCCATAGCTCGTTAACTACTGGAGCTAGAATGTTCTGAACTTGAACAAGTATGTATCTTTGTAGCCTTCATGTGTACAGCAAATTTCAGCGTGATCGGACTTCACAGACCGCTGTGAAGTAGCTATTTTGGAAAATGGAACTTTGACCTGTGTGACCGATAAACGTTGTTCAACTTGAAAACCAGTATATTATATCATGTATCTGCATTAGATGTACCTATGATACAAATTTGGCGATGATCCGTCGAATAATAAGTTAGTTATTGCACTTTTTGTCCATTTCAATGCCGTGGAGCCATCTATTGACTATTCAATGAACTACAGACACACAGAGACAGAGGTGGGGTCAGTCAGTACAGTGACCATGGTAACAGGTAGACCTAGGCCTACAGTCAGTTCATGCAGTGTTCACTGGTTGTGTGACTATCATAGGCCTAGGCTATGCTGATATGGTGTACTGGATGTGCTGTGTCAGGGGGATCTGATGATGTTGCCTTTGTTTGGACATGACAAACTTGCTTGTGCAGGTAGGCCTTGGTATTTTGACACATTCTTGGTCTAGGCCTAGGCCTTGGTCATACAACCATGATAAGTCAAAGACTTTGATGATGGGCCCAATCTACCTAGGCCTACATGTAGGCCCTTTCCCAATATTTTGATGGCAATGCAATTCAAATGCCTAGGCCTAGTAGGCCAACAAGGGCCTAGGCCTACCCTGCCCTGTTTAGGCCTAGCTGTACAAAATAGGCCTAGGCCTAGGCGTACACTTGAACACGCAGTTGTCATCTGTTCTTCTGGGACATTCACCCACAGGTGAGCACATGGTCCATGGACCATTTCATTATGTAGTGTAACCACGGCTTATATTTAGAATGTCGAGAAAGATAAACAAAGGTGCTTGAAATAAGGATAAAAATGTTGATCAAAGAAGGTCAACTTTCTTGAAAAATGAACAGAGTTTGCAACTTACCTCGTGAATGACAAGGGCCTTGTGCGTGGTGTGTTCTCGTCGAGGTCTCGGAAAGGAGTGACGTCCACCAAATTATCCCTGTCTAAATAGGGCCGGGCCGCTCCAGCGAGGTGTTTAGTAAATGGGAGTAATAAAACCCATTCAGTATTCCGGAACGATGACCATGAATAGACCTAGTCTTACAACCCCGCTGTCTGACCTTTTTGTCGTGGCACTTCGACCAGGCATTTTCGGCCTCGTGTCCACGGTGGTGAAGTGTCTGGGCATGTTCAAGTGAATAATAGCAAATTCCTTCTTAAAGGGAGACTCCACTCATTGTAAACTTTTGAGTTCTTTTCAATCCATGGAGACTATTGCCGTGATTTGTGATGTCAATAGTGAGCTTCTGCAAGCGCTCGGTTAGGCTCTACGACGACGTTTATCTATTGTGTGAGTGCACCCAAACAATAGATAAACGTCGTCGTATGGCCTAACCGGGCGCTTGCAGAAGCTCTCTACTAGTGTCTGTTGGCCGACGACCTTTATTGTAGTGAATGAGCTAATACTGTGACTGCCTAGGCCTATTGGTTGTACCTTCATAAATATGCATTGAGCACATTTTGACATCAGATGTGCTGTGGCATGGTCCAGTTGGGGTGCAATAAAAATACTTAAAACGATGAGTTTGCTGCTTTAAAAATACGACATGTTGCAGATATCAATGAATTTGAAAGTACATGTATTAACGATATTTCAAAAATTCAAAATTTTACACAACATGAATGCAGTCTCTTAACAAGAAAAGGACATCGGAGCGATGTCAATGGTTTCCGATGAGAAGTTAAATACTCTAGAGCTAATTAACTGTGACCTTGACCTCTGACCTCGTCGAGGTCTCGGAAAGGAGTGACGTCCACCAAATTATCCCTGTCTAAATAGGGCCGGGCCGCTCCAGCGAGGTGTTTAGTAAATGGGAGTTATAAAACCCATTCAGTATTCCGGAACAATGACCATGAATAGGCCTAGGCCTACAACCCCGCTGTCTGACCTTTTTGTCGTCGCACTTCGACCAGGCATTTTCGGCCTCGTGTCCACGGTGGTGAAGTGTCTGGGCATGTTCAAGTGAATAATAGCAAATTCCTTCTTAAAGGGAGACTCCGCTCATTGTAAACTTTTGAGTTTTTATCAATCCATGGAGACTATTGCCATGAGTTGTGATGTCACTACTAGTAGAGAGGTTTCGCACCCTCACGTTTAGGTGACCGACTACATTTAGTTATACGTAACCGTAACCGATGAAACGGTTAGGTTTTAGCGGTTTCGCAGAGAGACGCGGCTATAGCCTAAACCTAAGAACTATCCGTAAAGACCTATAGGTGTTTACGGTTAGTTCCTAGGCGAAGGCGAGGTAATGTTTTGACTGCGCTCGAGTCAAGCAAGGTTCATTGGCACACGGATCCGATCCGTTTCCAGTCCGTTTGCCCCTAGTTTTCCGGATACGACAACGCTGTAGTCCATTTGATAGATTTTTTGCGGACCTGAATCGGACCAATTCCGTGTGGCAGTGAACCTTGCTTTACACGGCCGAGAGAAGGCCGACTGCGCTTGTATTGTGTGATGTGTTTGCGAGAGATTTGATCATGGATCTCCTAGAAATGGCACAGGGGAGGATCAGAGGGGAGGGGTGAGAGGGTTCAAACCCCCTCGGCGGCCAAAGATAATTTTTTATCGCTAAATATCAAACATCTCTTTTGTGGCTAGATGCGTTATGTATTGTTTTAAGGCGATTTAATTATCCAAACCGAATGAGTGATTTGGAGCGTTATTCGGACGCCCTTCTCATCAATTTTTGTCTATGATCATTAACCGGCGGGATATCTTACAAACCGTACTCGCCTTGCGCGTACCGTGCTTGGTACCCGTGAACTGTGACCGGCTAGTGTAGTCTATAGGTCTTCATTTAGTGTCCAGGGGCCGTATTCATAAAACTACTTAAGTCTAAGTATGACACTTATCCTTTGTTCAACACAAAAGATAAGTATCATACTTAGACTTAAGTAGCTTTATGAATACTGGGCCAGGTGTCTGTGCACACGTAACAATTGCTCACAAGATGATGACGTAAAAGTGAATATTCAGCAAACCGTTCAATTGCGAAAGACCCATACTGATCGCACGGGATTCAATGGAAACAGCCCTTTTTACACGGATTTGATTCACAACCAAAAAGCTTAATAAAAGATGATCCAAACAAAAACATACAACATGTTACACGTGGTTTGTATAAGGAACCCTTCTGAAACTGATAACAAAGAATAGCGATCACCGTTGGATGAGGGTTTTGATAAAAATATGTTGCTTTTGCAAACCGTTTTTCTCTGACGTATAGTGAACTCGCTACGGATAATGTTTTCTCTAACCGTTTGTGTACACGTCACTAGACCGCAAAATTTGATGACCTAAATGTAGTCGGTTGCCTAAACGTGTGGGTGCGAAACCTCTCTATTGTCTGTTGGCCGGCGACCTTTAGTGTAGTGAATGAGCTAATACTGTGACTGCCTAGGCCTATTCATAAATATGCATTGAGCACATATGACATCACATGTGCTGTGGCATGGTCCAGTTGGGGTGCAATAAAAATACTTAAAACGATGAGTTTGCTGATTTAAAAATACGACATGTTGCAGATATAAATGAATTTGAAAGTATTAACGATATTTCAAAAATTCAAAATTTTACACAACATGAATGGAGTCTCTAATAAAAACCATGGCGTCTCCCTTTAACACTCTCAGTGATTTTTGGAATACCCAACGACTCTAAAGCCTCGCTTATGTCGCCCTACGCTGTGACGGAAGCAGCGTCAACAAGTTGCAACTGATAACTTATGTCGCCACCGAGTAGAAAAATACCGATCGGTCGCAACTGCCTGGAACTAGTTTATCGCCGTCTTTTGAGTGTTTATGTCGACACAGATTTCCTTTGATTTTAAGTGACGTGGTGATTAGGTCACGTGGTCACGTTAGGCCACGTGGAATGTAAAGCGAATTTCATTGGCTGTCTTCAGGATACAGTAATTGTCAACTAGTCGCTGAAGTTGTACATGTGCGACTTTCAGGATCTGGATATTGTTAGTTTGCAACTAGTTACTCTCTGACACCCGAGAGCTTATGTCACCTAGTAGTTGTGACTAATTAGTTCCAACTATGCGCCGATTATCAGTTGCCAACGAGTTCTGACTGTACGTAAGGGCGACATAAGCGAGGCTTAAAGCCTCGCTTATGTCGCCCTACGCTGTGATAGAAATAGCGTCAACAAGTTGCAACTGGTCGCCACCGAGTAGAAAAATACCGATCGGTCGCAACTACCTGGAACTAGTTTATCGCCGTCTTTTGAGTGCTTATGTCGACACAGATTTCTTTGATTTCAAGTAACGTGGTGATTCGACGCTCATGTGATCAGTCAAAATGGCGTCGTCACGCGGAATGTAAAGCGATTTTCATTGGCTGTCTTCTCAGTATACAAGTGCAAAGTTTTTCTGTGTTTCCGTGTGTCAGTGTTCCCCCCTATTGTTCTGGAAACACTGGCAGATAGATCGACACATATCTCTCTGTGTCCTCCATTGTCGAGTCGCGGCTTATTCCGTCAGACAATAGCAGGGGAACACTCGCAGATGGGGAACGCTCAAAAACGTTACACCGGTTCCTCGCTATCGTGGCCGCGCTTTCGACTATGATAAGCAGGATATACAGTTGTCAACTAGTCGCTGAAGTTGAACACGGCCGATTTTCAGGATCTGGATGTTTTTAGTTTGCAACTAGTTACTCGCTGACGCCCGAGAGCTAATGTCATCGAGTACATGTATGATAAAATTCCAACTACGCGCCGATTATCAGTTGCCAACTGGTTCTGACTGTACGTAAAGCCTCGGTTATGTCGCCCTACGCTGTGATAGAAATAGCGTCAACTAGTTGCCACTGATAACTTATGTCGCCACCGACTAGAAAAATACCGATCGGTCGCAACTACCTGGAACCAGAGTTAACGGAACCAGGGTGGGGGTAGGGATCTTTAGAGGATTTGTTTCTGAATAGATGGTTGTTTTGTGCAACAATGAGTGATAAAGTTATAACTGAAAACGGAAGGTAATAGGACATGCCCCTGAAGAACTAAAGGCGGTGAACGTAGGCTATAGGCCTAGGCCTAGCTACAGTGACAGGCGAACGCCAACCGACTCTGCCGCCAAGGTGGAATGGTTGTGGTCAATGTGGATGGTAACTAAGTGGCAGAATGGGTGGTTGGTGAGAGGATGCATTGTCCACGTATGGCCAATGCATCCTCTCACAAAGTGTTGGTGTCTGCCCCTCTGTTTGGAATAGGCCTAGAGCAACAGTGGCCCACGAAAAAAAAAACACAACCGACTGGAAGCCCTAAAATAAGGGTATGTATCGGTAGGCCTAGGCCTAGTCCATGATGTTCTTCTCACACCATAATCTTCTTTCCCTCTTCTTTTCACCCTCTGTTTGCAATACAGCAACATGTGGCCTACACAAAAACACACAGCCGACTGGAAGCCACACGCAGCGTAGGCCCTTGCGTCCCGAAAACAAAAGTAGGCCTACATTAAAAAACAAACAAAATCCCACTCGACATGCTCGACGTGACCTCTCCCACTCTCCAACACACACACTGCACTCTCCCACCCCAGAGGCCAACCATACGCAATGGGCATATAGATTTGTTCCAACTATGTCATCAAAATCTGAGCTGTTGAATCGCCTGACTTTTTGCATTCATTTCTGCACTGTACTTCCCCAAGCAACGTGTACATCATAAGCCGGCGGCTGAAACCCATGACGTCACGAAAACTTGTGCTGTTCAACCGCCTGACACAATGCACACTTCACTGCCGTACACGACGCAGACCAGTACAGCGCTTGCAACAGGCGGTGGCATATCGTTACGTCAACAATACTTGTGCATCTCCAAAAACACCCAAATATCTTTAAATCCAACATCGCTTTCTCCACAGTAAGAGTCACTATCTACATCTTTCCTAATTATCTATTGATGGGCAGTCATTACAACGAGCAACTTCATCCCCTTGGTACCAAACGAACGCCTATGAGCTACAAACCCGAAAATCACCTACACTATAAAAATATCAGTAGCGATCCATAAAGGCCTTCGTCGTGTGCTGCCGCCGTCGGCGGGTTCCGGGATCATTGCGTCTAGTTTATCGCCGTCTTTTGAGTGCTTATGTCGACGCAGATTTCTTTTGATTTTAAGTAAGTTGAACATGTGCGACTTTCAGGATCTGGATATTTTTAGTTTGCAACTAGTTGGCAACCAGTTACTCGCTGACGCCCGAGAGCTTATGTCACCTTGTAGTTGTGACTAATTAGTTCCAACTACGCGCCGATTATCAGTTGCCAACTAGTTCTGACTGTACGTAAGGGCGACATAAGCGAGGCTTTAGGGCGACATAATCGAGGCTTAAGAGCTTAGCATAAATGATATTGCAAATGATCATGACCTTGGTTTTTTGGCAAAAACATCTAGCCTACATGAACAGACGGGTTTGAATTAGGCCTACATTGTTATGCTATATCCGGAAGGAAATTAGCCGTAAAATTGTCTTCTTAAATACCAAGGTTTTCTGTTCGTGATTCGCTCGTGACGAATGGTATACAATTTTCTGCAGTTTAAAAAAACTCATCCTTGTCCTATCCTGTCCTGGTGTTATCTTCTGCTGGGCTAAGCACGCAGTATGCCGGGAAGGGTGTTTGATGCCGGTGTAACGGTACAGAGTGTCCCCCTGTAAAATGTGTCTACTTCTATTGTTGAACGGAATAAGCGGCATGACTTTTGAAAACCAATCCTCAGAGATTAGAATGTAACAATAGGATCTTTTGTTCCTGGGACAGTTTTTCCCATCCTGAGAATATCAGGCGTTCTTACTGCTCGCTCCCTTCGTCACCGCAGACAAACCCCTGAGGACATCCGCCTGATTTGCTGGGTATTTGGCGCAAAAAAAAATGCGCCCAATCGGCGAACGCCATTTCTGAGTCACCTTAAGATGACAGGCATTACACGTAGATTGTATCGTAGTGTCACGCACAACACAATGCTGAAGTACCTCAGCTACCCCACCTCACCCTAACTAGAGATCAGTTTCACGTATATATGTACATGTATAACGGCCCGTGTAATATTCACAGCCAAGTAGCTGACATTGGTTTATGCTGACCCATGCCAACCATTAACCAATTTACACCGCTGGATTCAACTGAAGTTGAGTTCAGCCTATCCTACATTCATCGCACAGAACATATATCATTCTCAGGCCACACGTCGCCAAATAGACAGGCCGCTGGAGTCATTTCATGTTGACCTGCTGGGTGAACATTGTTCAAACCTGCGTAGTTCATGTGTATCAATCACCGGCCTTCTTGGGATGAGATGGTGGGGATGAACATTTGCTGGAATGGCTTTGATACTCCACGGATTCCGGCGATGTCGGCAGGGGTTTGTGTGAGCGGATGAAGAAGAGCGAGGTAAAAACCCCTGCTGTGGGATGATGGTTTTTCCTGGGGACATTCTTTCCCTTTACACCTGGAGGAGTACATACATTGCACAAAATCTGCCGCACTATGTTTTTCAATCATTTTTGCCTGACATACATTTTTGTCTGACATACATTTTTGTCTGACCTACATTTTTGTCTGACATACATTTTCTGGTGTCCAACATAGAGCACAAAAACGACAACAAAATGATAGTAAACATAAGTCCTCTCCGAATTTTGCCATAAAAACTCGGCTGAACACGTGAACGCAGGGTAGCTGCCCAACCCTACAAAAAAATCGACGCGACCACGTAATACCCAGCGCTCGTAGCGGGCAATCGTGGGACTATACTTTGTAGACAAACTGGCGTACAAATGTACAGAGGTCAAAATATCGAAAAGTGGTGGGAATATCGCGATGAAACTTGAATTATAAGATACCGACAAGAAAGACAAATCGATTGATGTACAGTTGCATGCAAGATTATTCAACCCCCATCGTATAATGAGTATTCTTGCGAAAATTCAAGTTTGGTTCTCCGTGGAATGAAACCATTGATGCTCTCAACAGGGTCTCTGGGAACATTTAAAGGACCACAGTATTGCTTCCCAATCCTGCGTTACACCTACCCGCGTTAAGGGAGACCTCTATTGACGACTTGGTAAACCACGCATGCTACTACGTGCATTGTAGTGTAATCATACATTCTCCAACACTGGGGCGAAAGGCTCAACTACAGTATTGGAGAATGGTGTCGGTAGCGCCGGCTGTCGACAGAAAGTGGCAATACCGTGGTCATTTAAGAGCTTGGATATCTTGTTATACCCATTTCCTTTCTTGTGCAAAGCTACTTCCTCCTCTCTAAACTTCTGGGACAACTCTCTTGCCTTAACCATGTTGGCAGCAGAGTGCAAGAGGCATGTGGGGAGTACTGACACAAAGTTTACCCGTTGGGTGGATATGAGTTCCAGGGGGGTCACTCCCCATAAAGTGTGTTGCACATCAGCGTACCAAAAATTGCCGGTAAAGAGGTGTTTTTCGAGCCGCATCGGCGGGGCCGAATAAGCCCCCCTTTTCACCCATAACCCCGCAGAAAGCCCACGGGAATACATAAAAATACACTCTCCCCCCGCCTTACGCCCTCCCCTGCCTAGTGTGGTCCATGTGTCCTGCAAAGCCTGCAAAAAAACGTCTTTCAAATTACCCAGCCATTAGGGGTGGGGATTGCAGAGAGTACCCAGCTTTAGGGGGTGGGGATTGAAAAGTACCCAGCCAAAAGTGGTGGGGATGAGGCTCTCACCCCCTCAGAAACGGGAAATGTGGTGGATTCGAACCAGGCTAGATGGCCGTCAGGCCAGATAGACTGGTGAGAACCAGATGGCTGCAGCGCGACCACCATTCCCACCATGCTCGGCGAGCAGTTGTGCGGTTGCGCCACATTCGATCCACTTCCTCTTTTCACCACAAAATCACGGTAAAGCGCGAATCACGGTACCGCGTGACGGCCCAGTCTGGTAGAGGGGAGAATGTAGCAAGTCAGTTCTCTATAGGAATTTTGAGCTGGATTTTTTTTTCTAAAAGTCATTTTTTTCTTGAAAGCGAGGGCGATTTTTTGAATAAAACTTTTACCAATGGTTTTAAAATAGTTAGATGCACTAGGGAATGAAGGAAAATCAAGAATTTTATAGGGAATAAAAAAACTGGATTTTCTACCTTTTTTTGAGAAGTAAATTACATAATGTCATCATAAAAGCAAATTTTTAAAATCAATGGGAACATTTGCCAGAAGGATTTAAATTTCACGTGCAACAAACCCGGTTGAATTTGGTGTTCTTGGTGCTGAAATATAACCAAATTACAGGTGTATACAAACTAATGCTGATGACTGTACATGTATATACCAATGCACGGCACAAAATCTTATGGTTCAGAGAAAACCGATGTTACACCATTACATGTATTGTCAATATAATTCTGAACGGGAAATGTTCGCAACCTAAAATTTGTGTCTCAAATCCCAAGCCATAGTTTATCAATATTCTAATATGTTTGATTTCGCAAGTCAGTGTTTCTGTATTATATTTTTGCGAATTAAAATATAATTGTTATCTCACCAGGTCGAACTGGTCGCCCACTCCAAATATCAACGTCGGGCCAACGTAGATGAACAACCCGCAGCTGACTCTGTCCCGAACCGTCGCGAATTACTTACTCCTAACGTTAGACCAACGTCCGCACACGACCAATTATCAACTGCCGAGCACCCTCCAAATACCAACGTCGGGCCAACACTGATGAACAACCCGTGGCCGACTCTTGCCGAAATCGTCGCGAACTACCTACTCCCAACGTCAGACAAACATCGGCACATGACCAGTACGGCGCAACGTTGATATAACGTCAGTGGACAACGTATGTGTACGTGGGCCCAATGTTGCCATCGTACGTTGTGCCAACATCATTTTGCACCCGCGAATAACGTTGGGTCAACGTTGTTTTTAGGTAAATTCCGACATTGACCCAAACATTCGCCAACTTTTGATTGACATTATAGAGCACCCGAGCGCCCTCCAAACACCAACGTCGGGCCAACGTGGATGAACAACCCGTGGCCGACTCATGCCCAAATCGTCGTGAACTACCTATTCTCAACGTCAGACCAACGTCGGCAAATGACCAATTATCAACGTCCGACGTTTGCCAACCTCTGTCAACCTTTGCCGACGTTGGGCCAACGTACCGCTGCTGTCTGGGATGTGTTCTGCACACTTGGAAATCACATTCAGGTGGTTTTTTTATTATACCTATCTTCAATCTTCGTTTTTTACCTGCATGAATCTTCATTTTTTACCTATGTTCAATCTTCAATCTTCAATCTTCGGTTTGTACACACCCAGCTACCCAGCTAAAGGCGCCGCTCCACGTGACAGTTTTCTGTCGAAAGTTTGCTGCCAGAAAATAACTGTCCATGACTGTCCCGTGGAAGTTGTTCAGCTAGTGACTGTATGGCAGCAATACTGTCATGTGGAGCGCCACGTTTAGGAAGGAATAATTCCAACTCACAATGACCGCAGAACAAACGCCTGTGGAACAAGTCCATTTGACGGCTGAAGGGGTGTGATGACGCAGGGTAAAAGACAGGATCTATTATGTGACACAGACATGCACGGACATGCCAGGACGTGTTGAAAATAAGGGTCACCTTGTGAAAAAAACCCACATCACGCCCATCGTGCGGGAGCATGCAGCGTTTAGTTTTACTGCATGACTCTCCTACGACAGGCGTCTAGACCCCATCACTCTTACGGCAGACAAGAAAATTGACGGTTGCCTAGGGCAGACAAAATGCGACAAAAAGTTAATTTCGGGCACCAACAAATTAGGGAGTTTTCGCAAAGTCCCCGAAACGCCAACACGAATGCCAAACCCATTGTTCGATGCCACGAAGACAGCACCGAACAAAAGGATAGGCGTTCGCGTTGGCGTTTCGGGGGCTTTGCGAAAACTCCGTATAGGCCCCTTTCGAAAGTCAGCCATTTCGACACCGAGGGACAAAACAAAGGTCGGGTGACAAATGCGGAAGGCGGAACGCCGGATTACGGACGGCGGACGGCGGATGGTGGATCTCGGAAGGCGGAATATGTGGTTGTGTATGGGCACAATCGACGTCATCTTCGGAGGTACTCGGCTACATTCGGGCGGCCATCGTAACCTACCTCGACTGTATATAGGAGCCTCGGCGTAGTAATCATCTCGCAAATCAGGTGATAGTTCAGTGATTCGCCGAAGTGAGTTGGTCGTCTGTGACATTGACCGTAACCTTCCGCACTTGATATAGTGCAGACCAATGCTGATACTTTTTCACGTATAAATAGGTTCTTTGCACATTATATCGGTGGGATAATTTTATATATTGTATAATCTGAAGTTATTCAGTGGATTAAGGCACATTTTAGGCAGTGATAACACCGAGGATGGACAACGTTACAATGTCGAAACAAAATGGCCGACCAGCCTTCACTTCACCACTTGAGAAGTTCAACCTGCTGCTATAGCGTGAGTGACCCTTCATCAGGTAAGGTAACATGCTTCAACTCATTTTT
>NMRB01001987.1:36083-59754 GCA_002633025.1 Notospermus geniculatus | reverse complement strand
AAATCATCAAATGTGCTATAACTCAGGAATGACTTGACCCAGAGCACTCAAATGTGCTATGTGGCTCCCTCTAGATGACCTTTATGTGCATGTGAAGTTTTGGCCCAATTGGACATCCAATATGGCCGCCAGGTGGCATAAACTGAAAATCATTGAAGTCCTACAACTTGGGAATGACTTACCCAGATTGCTCATATAGCAGATATACCTCTCTCTGTCATTACACTATTATGTCCAAACGGGTGAGCACATGGTCCATGGACCATTTCATTCTATGTGTAGCAACACTCACAATCCCTAATTGGTTTGATCATTCAGATCGATAGATTTGAACAGTCCTGTCGCGCATGACCGAAGAAGTAGATCCCGGAGCAATATGGCGCTGTCCGATATACATCAGAGATACGATGTTGGCACGAATCGTTCTCTGACGTTCAGATTGGTATGGGCAGTTATATCCGCAAAATGTTGGCTCAAAACTAAAATAATAGGTCGCGTTGCTGAGATATTAATACATTTACGTTTTTGGTCATAAGTTCTGAATGGGTTAACATATTGACGTAATTCTAGTACGTTCATCATTTACACATGTCAAAAAAGTCGGTCACGTGACCCAGTTATGTTTATCTCCGCTTGGTTAGGATAGACAAATCCCAAATTCCAAGTTCTGCGCACTTCTGCCGAAATAGCAACAAGAACCTCGATCTGAAACCAGCTGACGTGACGCAATCCGTGATTCAGCAATGGTCAACTCTGACGTAACGTCGTCGAAGTCACTGTCGTGGGGTTCTCTGCGTCACGTCATTCAGTTTCAGACCGAGGTTCTTGTTGCTATTTCGGCGGAAGTGCGCAGATCTTTCCCGTTTGCGTCAATTTGGGATTTGTCTATAGCGCCACTAGTTGCAGGAAGGAAGGCCCAGGAAGTCCAAGCATTCTAATTTACTGAAAAAGATGAGGAAGGGGTTAAATGGAGCGGAAAATTGCATTGTAGCCTATGGATGCAGAGACATGTGTAAATAATGAATGTACAAGAATTAGGTCAATATGTTAACCCATTCAGAACTGATGACCAAAACGTAAAAGCATTAATACCTCAGCAGCGCCACCTACCATTTTAGGTTTGCACCCGGCGTTTTGTAGATACATCCCAATACTAATGCACTGCGAAGGAATTTAAAAACAGATCGTCTTCGTTTTGTTAAAGAACGCTGTTTTCTAAAAGCACGTCTGATTTTTGAATCTATGTTTTGTCAACGTCTACTTTTTGCGGATATAACCGCCCATAGATGGCCCCATTCCGGCATCCGCCATCCGCCCTCCGGCGTCCGCCATCCGCGTTTGTCACTCGATCCAAAACAAATAGGAAAATGCATTAAGTTTTACCAGAAATTGCAGAAGTAACTGTCAGAAACTCTTGAAATTTGGCAGACATGTGGTGATTGCCAAACCATTGAGAACTGTGAGAAAAAATGGGGTGTCATCGATAAATTTTTCGAGAAATTTGTGATTTTCTACACCTGAACAAGAGGTGGATTAACAGACACTTTAAACCACCTATTGTTCAGTTGAAGAAAAATGCAGAAATCTTCAAAAATCGATCGATGACACACAATTTTTTTCACACGTTTCTCAATGAATTGGCCCTCATAACATGTCTGCCAAATTTCAAGCGTTTCTGACATTTATTTCTGCAAATTCTGGCAAAACTTAATGCATTATCCCATTTGTTTTGACACTCGGCGCAGAAATGGCCGTCTTTCGAAAAGTGCCTATTAACAGATGGGCCCCTCGTTCGTGTAAGTTCAGTTGAATGCAAGTTTATGTTAGGATGGATCGTGAAGTAATAAATATTCAAACTGTGGCTACAGGAAACGATCATTAGTCTGTTTTAAGTGATAGTTTATTTGCCTCCATTCGGCATTTTGCCATCCCCTGCTGTGTAATTTTTCAGCATAAGACCATAAATTGATAGCTTCCAAACACTCTTAAAAAATTCTCGTCGTACTGACAAGCTGGAACTCGTTCTCAGAATATGCTTAAATTGACAGGGTCTATCTTGTCAATTGACAAGTTTTTAACTTGTCATCCTCGGAAAAGAGACATCTTATCATTGAACCAACTACATCTCGTCATTCAGGCTACACAAAAATAAAAAATTATGCGCCAAGAGACCGTTATGCGGTAGTTACAAGTACTAATAACAGGTACATATGAAAGAAAAACTCTCCCAAATTTCAGGGCCTACGGCGGGATTCGAACCTACGACCTATGAATTTATAAACTACTAGACATAACCCCTAAACCCTCGTGGCTATTGAGGCAACGATGGTGAGAGCATGCTTAGAGTTCAAGAAATTGAGCGATAAATGTGAGGGAAGCGCATGCGCAATAATGTCCTGCCACCTGCAGCTTATCGCCATAATAAGAGACCTTAACTGAACTCGTCACAGAGATGTGCGACTCGCCATGACAAGTAAATTGTGTCATGAATGACGTAATTCGTCAGGCTGACTAAAGCATCTCATCAATATTCGCAGACAAGTTGCGATGACAAGAATTTTTTAAGAGTGAACGAAATGGTCACCAAATATTGAAGGAAACGACAGGATACTAGGGTAATACACTTTCCCTTACTTTATTGCTCTAGACTGTAGTCATGACGTCGATGAATCTGAAACTCATTCGTCTCCGCGTTTCGCAAGGAAATAGAAGGATTTCACTGCGCAATGAGAAAGCAAATCTAATCTTAAAAATGTTAAACCAATACATGGGACGAAATGAAAGTCGGATTGGTGGAAAGGAACGTGAAGGAGAGATCAGGGGTTCTCTTGGTTTACAGAGGATAACAAAGCCAGCTAAGTGTCCAGGTATCGTGTAAGTCGAGTTGATGTGTTTCCCGTACCATCTTAGACATGACTGATGCCTCCCACTCCAGTGTACTCCCATTACCCCCTGATTTTGTAGAGAATTCTTTAATAGAGTATGTTCGCATGTGTAATTTCTAATCCTTCTGTAGATACAATAGCTTGCACTTTCGGGTCCGGAGTTATAAGCGAAAATTACATCCTCGTACTCTGTGAAAAAAGAACCGCTATAACTGTTTATTTCAGTTGGCATTTTCAACGCCATGCCTGATGACAATAATGCTGTCATAGTTAATCTGTCTAGTGTAATATTGAAAACTGTCGCACTAAAACCTTGACTCGGCCTGCACATTATCACAACTCTGCTTCCCTTTCTGAACGTTGGGTCATAACTGTCAGCGTGTTTATAACATGGGTGCGATGGGTGTACGGAAAATCGATATATTTGTGATTTGTTGAATACGTCATGAAGGAAAGCCTTTAATGTGGACCTGTCAATGATTACCAGAAACCGCTTTTTAAACATTCTTTCAAATTTTTGAATATAACCGACAGACCTATCGTATTGAAATGTGTGCACTAAGCAAAAAGTGTTCTGACGATACGAATAAAAGTATATTTTAGACTTAGCGATTCCTCCTTTATGTGATATGATGAGATAATCAGATAAATCGTCGTACCACCATGAATCTCTTTTACCTCGAAATGTAAAAGGTGGCCTCAGAAAGGATCGGCCCCTGTGCACTATCTTGTAGTTCTCCTGAAGCTAAAAAAACATAAGGGCCTTCATATAACTAAGATTTTCATATAACTAAGATTCAATCAAATAAGCGTTTTTTTTCCTGTTGAACTGGCCATAAGAAATAGCATGATAGAAGTCCTACGTCAGTCGGCAAAATTTATGTCAGGTGGTATTTTCAAAACACTGACGAGATTATATTTATAGATTACAAGTAGATTGGAAAAATATGCACATATTTCAACAGTAACTTTCTTCCTTGCAGCCATTGAACAAGTTCATGCAGTTTCCCTGATGCATCGAATCCAAAGTCAGAAGGACCCCTGAAATTTCTCGACCGTATTAATATTTTAAAAAGAACGGCCTCGATACGACCAGCGTATAGCTTTTTCTTGCCGTGACAAACCGCCGGACTAATATCGTACCCTACAAATCGGGGACCCTCGAATTCGTTATCAGCCAGGTACATGTATCGCATCACAGAGTTGGGATGGCCGTGTATCAAGTGCAGTGACTCTAATGGATAATCCACGATAGTTTTTATAAACTTCATTTCTTTTCTGCTTTTCTTATACAGTGATATCTTTGTCTTGAATACATTTTCCCTGTTTCGTACACGAAAACACAATAAATACTCAAAGAATGGCTGCAGAGCGCTGTATTTTCTGTGAAGAATAGCTCCATTTATCAGTTGTGCTGCATCCTTGTGGAAAATGAGGTCGTATACTACAAATGACGCAACATGATGAGAATGATAACGTTCAATTGCAAACGTGTAAGTGTTGATTTGTACCCACGCATGAAGATAAAGGACCCTTCTTGCAGCAAGACTATCTATGTCACCTCCCAACCTGTTTCGAAATACTGCACGCTGTTCTTCACTAAAGACTACCTCATTTAGATAGTTTCTGCTGAAATCAAGCGTGTGAATGGTGTTGTCTTTAAATACCATGAAAAATAACATACTTTCACAGCTCGCACACGTTGTTCCATGTAAATTCCTGAATATATTTTTGGATGGCCAAACGTCATAAAGCAAAGTGTAAACAAGACGAGTTGTGTTGAATTTAAACACCAATAGGTTATCTGCTGAAATAGCCAACAAGTATCTGTTTGGGTAACCAAATCGTTCATATAGATTGAATGTACCGAGCGGGATCGGTGGCAAAATAGGAACTTTACGAGGTGACCTCATCAGAGCGTAATCGTACTGTAACATTAATACATGTACTTCACGTAATTACATGTATTGATACCAACGGCTTTATGTTCATAATTCTTTTGTTTCACAGGAAATTTGACCATATGTTAGCTATCGGCTCTAGCGCAAAACTCCACAATGGCCCTGTTTAGGTACATGTAACCCAAATGGTGAATGCGCCGCTTGTTGATGGCGCTATTGCTTATGTGAAGACAAAAGTGGGGTCAATGTGGTATGGTTTGTTATAGCCGGGAGTTTGCTATGAAGAGGTTCATACGTAGCCTAATAGCGAGGTTGGACCGTACATTATTTGCAATAAGAGGTTCTTACCTTTCTCTGAAACAGTCGACTTCCGGTCGAATGAATAGCTTCATCTTTCTCTAAACATATTCCCTGTTTATGGCTTAGTTTGCAAGAAAGATTATTGTCGCCAGGAACGAAATTGAATGTTGTGCATTTCTTCAAGACGATGCACAGAGCGCTGCAGTATAAACACGATATGGATGGCGTGGCTCCAAGATCTGGGTTGTTGAGGGCTTTATGGCTAATAAGATGACTAAAGAATGATTGTCTTATCATTTTCGTGTTTGTCATCATGAGAGGTTGGCGGATTATGTAATTTAGTAACGTGACCGGGGTGTTCTTTTTTCTATTTTGAACCAGCATGTAGACGGCATCAAGCTTTTACAATCACCGTCTATCCACTGGCAAACATTCATCAGAATCTCAAGTCTAGGTCGGGTACTTACATGTAAATTGTGTTTGAAAAAATAATGAATTAGTGTGGAGAACATTGATTTACAATATTTTAAAAATATACGTTACGCAATTTTTTATGAATACCAATTTTATTATTTTCCTCGCATTCTTCTTTCACTATTTTCTCCTGTGTTCAACAGCAGTCAGGTCGGTGATACTGACGAATCTCTCTTTTCCCACAGAAGGGGCATTCCCCAGCGACTAGGCCTAGGTTGACACGACGTAGGTGCACACACAGATGGTAAGGGGATAGTAGCCAATCTGAACAGAGAACATCTGGCAATTTGCCTACCTATGCGATCAAGCAATTTCGAGCGATCCCTATACATGGCAAATGATTAACCTCTTCAGACACACACTCCCCGAAAATATAGGCCCATGGGGATCAAAACGTCAGGAGGTAGACGGAATATCGCGACAACTCTCGGATGAATAGAATGCATCGAATGGAATAAATCGATTGAGGTAAAGACATCTAAAGTCTGACACAGGAATTCCAAAAAAATGTGCAGAAAACCCGACGCACTGATCATCTTTAAGAGCTACATGTAGGCTACATATAGTCGTGAAATGTAGTCGTCAACACTTCAAATGACGAGTGCTTTGAAAGTCACGTTATCACATTACCACGTGAAACGCGCCATCTTGTGGCAGGCATTCGAACGAACTGACTCGCACCATGTAAAAGAGATCAATCCATCCTGAACCAACCCGCCCGAGAAGGATGGAGGTAGGTTTCCCCGAACCCACACCGTGTAAAAATAGCGTAATGACGTCAATAAAATCAGTCGTCGAAACATTACTCACGTGCATGTAATACCGTATCTAATGCGAGCGATAAATTCTCTCCCATTTTATGAAGGTGATTTGTTTACCACTTTACATTAAAGTTGTTATGATATAAATTGTGTTAGGCTGTCTTCGAAATAACCCCATGAATCGATTGGCTTGTAGGACATCGTACAAGTTGTGGATATGAAGGTTTGGTAATTCACAATTAGGAAGACACTTATCATTGTAGAATAACGAATTCTATTCAGTAAGGCGAACATTTTTCTGAAACTGTGAAGTCATTCATTGTCGAGGTATTTAAGAGGTTCACTTCACAGACAGTGTCAATCGGATGTTAAACCCTCCCTAAAGACTCCATGTTACTGTATACCTTCACTCCATACAGCCTTAAATCATGCACAGAATGAGTTGCTTCAAACTTCACTCACCAGTGTAACATCTGCCAGTGTTTCCCGCATGCCAAAGTTTCCCCATATTGTTTGGCAAACGCTGGTAGAGATTGACAGGTTTCTCTGTTTGTCGAGTTGCAGATTACTCCGATAGACAATGGTGCAGGGGAACGCTCGTTGATGAGGAATATTCAAAAACATCACACCGGTCATCCTAAGGTCGTACAGTATCTATACACTCATATTTATACTGGCTATAATTTGCTGAACGTTGATTTGAAAATTTACATTGGTTCACGTGATCGTCCGTTAGTGAGTGAAGGTTACGTCATCCACGTCAATGCGGCATAATTAAGAAGTGTATGCATTGGAGTACTAAACTGCAACACTTGACGAGTTGATTAATAGCCGAAGATATCATGCTCTCTGAACTGATCAGCTCTGTAGCCATTGCCAATATCGGACAATATGACAATGGGGTGATGATGTTGAATGCTTGAAGCGAAAAAACAAACGACTTCTTTCCGTCGTTTGTATGTATTGATTGTGTTGTTGATTCAATAACGGCCATATAGATTTCAAGGAATCCTAGAAAACAAGGAATCCTAAGGAATATGGTCTGCAGAATAACACCAGTACTCACGAATGAGGCCTTGGCTAACAGCTCACGGCTGAGGCACTGCATGTGGATGATCATCACATGGGCCCAAGATGATGGGTGCGGAGTCGGCACATCCGACGGTGATCAATACCACTAGGCCTAATTGTATGTTGCCTACATACAAAACTAGCCAGTGTAATCAAGTGCACCGGTAACAGAAACAGCAAACGAAACTAGGCCCTAAATTAGGTATGCGCGCACACTGCACATGCAACAGAGCCGAGTGCATGGAGAGAGAGCTCCAACCGTAGGCCTACACACAGATCGCGCTCGACGAGAATGTTCGAATGCACCTATTTGAATGATCTAAGTTACCGATTGGGCATGGAGGCTATGGCTACACATAAAATAATGATTTCACGGATGGTACCTTACTTGATGAAGGGCTACCGACGGCATCACAGCGCGTTGAACTTCTCAAGTGATGAAAAGGACAGCGACCATTTTTTTGGCTCACTACCTGGCCTTGTCAGTTCATGGTTGATCCAGAGGAATCGGAACCAGTCATTGTTGGTTCAGCTGGGCGGCTTGAGATACATGTGTAGGCCCTTGAAGTCAGGCCAATATACTGTATTCTCGTGCCATTAGCGACCAGTATGCGCCATTTTCTGGTAGTAATATATGCACAGCCGGGTTTGGCGTTTGTCAATAGGCCCGCCCAGAGACCAGCCGGCCAACGCCGACTATGATCAATTTCAATGTGTGTGCATATTCACGCTTTGGAAACCTGTGATCAGTTTCCTGCCCTTGACGGTCCGTGACCAAGTATACACCAGTCCTTTTACTCGATCATGGTTAACTCAAATGACGAGCGTTGGTCGGCTGGTCTCTGGGCGGGCCTACTGACAAACGCCAAACCCAGCCGTGCATATATTACTACCAGAAAATGGCGCATACTGGTCGCTAATGGCACGAGAATACAGTATGTGTGGATTAATTGTAACGTCGACAACAGAACAGTGGCTTGGCATACAATGTCATGAACGATGGACACACCCGAACCATGGAGGGGTGTACCTCTCCATGGTTCGGGTGTGTTACAGGCCTACGCACCGAGCCACGGTTGGTTCGAGCCTGCCCCGGTCCACATTCGGGGAAGATACGCATGTGCAGAAAGCGCAACACGGGCGACGTCTTGCACGAAACGGCTGGCTGCGCGAGACTAGACCTGGGACGAGGTGCACGAAACGGCTGCGCGAGACTACACCTGGGACGAGGCTGGGTAACCAGGCGACCACCAGGCGGCGGCGTTGTGTGACGTATACACCAAACCTAAATTAGGCCCGCAAATAATAATTTCACGCTCTGCTTACTCAATTCCACGTCTCAAACTTCAGTCTTTACCGTCTTCATCGTTCCCCATGCGTTCCAGCCTCAAACGCGCCTTAGTTGCGAAGCACAGCCCATTTTTAGTCAGTCTCGAAAAATTATTTACATAACCATATCACAGCAGCGTTCCACTTTTGACGTCAGATTGCTTCGCAGATTCGCCGCTTCGCGGCGTTCCGGGAACATGGCGTCCAGAAAATAAAAAAAAAGAATTACAGGCCATAATTGTGTTCACCACGGCGCCTCTATTGAATAAATATTCTTGAAATACATTTTGGGAGGGGTTTACCTGTCTTTGAGTGCGATGTTTGTTGACATTAATTAAGGTTACCTTCGAATATATTTTTTCACATCCTTCATTAAGTTTATGGGGAATTCCTTAGGATTCCTTGGGATTCCTTATTTTCTAGGATTCCTTAAATTCTATATGGCCTTCAATAACAGAAGCAAGTGAATGCGATGAATGGAGTTGTTGGTGTTGTGAACGGGATGTAGAGATTTCGGTTTACTGGTATTTATCGGGGTCTCCATGTATGTTTAACATGTACAGTCATGGACATTAGTTAATATCTACACCTGATACTTTGAATATCCCAGGCAATCAAAAACCTGCTTATGTTACCCAGAGATACCATACTTCTCTCTGTTTACAATACTTTTATTGGGTGTAGCTCCAACCATTTAAAAGTTTTGTGTACATCGGTCCCCATCTACCCTGTACATTGTGAAAGAATTGGCAAATGGAATTAGAAAATTCAAATTACCCAAAACGTACCAGGTATGGAGATGTTACCCAAACTTTTCTGAAAGCCCTCATCATATGCAACAAAAAAATGCTACATTTGGCTCTAAAAGAGACATGTGCGCGAANNNNCCCCCCCCCCCCCCAGTTAGGACTATTGTTTGATATTTGGCCTTGAAATCAGCTGGAGAATAGAATTTCACTAAATCACTTGATGGCTAGAGTGTTATCTGGCGCCATTGTAAGGCCATAAATCAGACGCATGTGACAAATATGGCATATACATCACGTTCACAAACTCTGAACAAACGACTCAATTCGAAATTGCAGCTTGATCAATGTCATAAAGAATTGTTCGTAACAAGATATGGTGTTTTTCCACCATTGTAAGAAAGATGAAAGGCAGCTTCTCCCAGACAGAAAAATGTACATAAAAAAATCGATACCGGTACTTTCTAATCCTGTGTAAAACTGCACTTCCTCTGGGTCATTTCGATATTGTTCAATACTCATTTGAGAAGTACATGAACTGTTAGTGGAACCCTTCTCGACAGTCTGTACCCCTGCATTTCTTCTGACATTAGTGTCTGTTTGAACGGCAGTTTCCTTAAATAAGCAATCAGTAAATTCTTCACCAGGATAAAAATCCATATCCATTGGCATTTCAGAAGCCTCATCACTTCTACATGAAGAAAAAAGTGCCAAATCCTCTTTTTCTCCTCGAAAGCACTCCAACACGGCACGGGCAACAGCTGAAGCTGATGGCTGTTTGGACCACTTAAGCATGGCGCACACGAGCGACTAAAATGGGGGCGACTACCGATGCGACTACTAGGTCGCATGCGATAATTACCTTTGAGGTCGATCAATGATGTTATCCGCGACATCACTGATCTCCCAGTGGAGCATTTGTCGCAAACGAGTAAAAAAAACTAAAAATATGTTCAGTCGCTCCTGTAGTCGCAAGGCTAGTCGCCTAGAAAATCGCTCAAAAAATCGCTCGTGTGCGCCATGCTTTAAAGACACTGGGAACAGCAGCAGCGTTGAGTTTTTTCCCCTTAGGAGCTGAACCTAAAAACAGATGACAATTTCTTTAAATATACGGTACCGTATGTGCACCGATAAACCTGTAACGTAGTAGCCCATTAGTGAGTTTAAGAAACCATACGTTAACGCTAACGCTAACGTTAATGATATCATTTTGACGTCACATCGAATGAATCTGTTGTATTTCTTCTGGGGGTGACGTCATTTTGATGTACCGGTAATTAGCGTTAGCGTTAACGTATGGTTTCTTAAACTTACTAATGAATGGTACGGTACCGGTATTCATTAAAGTTAGCAAATGCTTTCAATTTGCACAGCGAGGTCAAATGTATGTAAGTAACTACTGTAGGGACTACCGGGGTACCGAAATGACAACATTTTTGCTAGCATAAGCATTTGCTAGCTTTCAGGAATATCAGCCTCTCGGCCTATGTCTTGCAAAATTAAATATGCCCACACTCTTTTGGGAAGTTTCACGATGCAGCTCAGGCCGAGGGGGTGGGTGCATACTAACTATAACGTCGGTCCTAGGCCTTGCCTTGCCTTCTGGAAGAAGACCTATGCCTACAGCTGTTTTTTTAGGGGCCTAGTAGCCCTTGGCCTAAACCGGTGAGTCGGAGTCCTATCAGTAATTTTTCAATGACCCTGTCGCCTAATTTGTCTGCGGCAGTTTCGTGTGTTTCGCGGCCCGCATGGAGGCCACGTGACAACCCAGCTTCTGGAATGTAACAACGTCACAACAACCTTATTCGTTGTGCCACACAGCTCGCTCGCGCGAGTTGTGAATTTATTCCGTTTCGAAAGCCAAAGTTTAACATGTTTATGTCACTATTTAGTCGCCTACTGTGGAATTTTGTCGAAGCTAGGCGTCAATAATGTTCTGTAAGTTGGTTTGATAGGTAGAAAATTGTATAGAATTGTTGGAATTGTCTCTCAAGTGAGAGGCGAGGTGATGCCATCTAATTTCGGACACCTCCATTATTCATCACACTCATAAACGTGTGTCAAGCTGCCAACTGGGGCATATTTGGTATGGAAGGTAATCTCGGGATAATATTCCAACGTTTATACGGTTAGATGTCATGTCGAACCGCTTGCTAAGGTCAGAATTGGTGTAAGAAGAGTAGTAGTCCATCCGGGATAGAGTTTTGGGAGGGAGTCCAGATACTTAAACATCCATATGTACGCAATAAACAGAGTCAGCATCTTCATGATGAAAACACTTTATTTACACTTCACGATCGATTTCGGTTCGCATCGAACCCTCTTCAGGTGACTTTACATTTTGGACTGAACACCAAATTGTACAAACACACTTATATNGTCACGATGGGAAGCCCACTCGGACCAACGATGGCAAACTTTTGTCTGGCCCACTTTGAATCTCAATTGTTGAAGGACCTCGCTCCAGCCTTGTACTTACGTTATGTAGATGACATATTTTGTGTGTTTAGACAAGACTCAGCTCATCATGTCTTTCTGGAAAAACTCAACAGTCTACATCCTAACTTGAGTTTTACAGCAGAAATTGGTCCTTCTACACTCCCTTTCTTAGACACGGCTATTTCTTTACCACACATAGACAATGGGACCATTACTTCTCAGGTATATAGGAAACCAACTTTCACTGGTTTAATGCTAAATTTCAATGCTATGTGTCCTTTCAAATGGAAGTTTGGCTTGATCCAATGCATGTTGCACCGGGCTTACACCATCAGTAGCAGCTGGTCATTGTTTGTAGAGGAGGTTGATGTCCTACAAAAAACCTTTGTACAAAATGCTTATCCCAAAGATTTGTTTACTTCATGTCTCAACAGTTTCCTATCTAAGAAATTTGAACCCAAATCAGATCCGAAAGTAAATGAAGAAAGGGTTGAGACATTGTTCATCGTGCCTTATATTGGTCAAGCCTCAGTGATATTTGGTAACAAACTTCGCAAACTCTTTAAAGCCCAATTTCTCATCGATGTTAGGATAGTTTATACATCCTTCAAAGTTAAAAACTATTTCTCTTTGAAGTGCCGTACTCCCTTGCCTCTGGTAGCCAATGTGGTCTACAAATTTCAATGTTCGCGTGATGCAAACGTAACCTACATAGGTAAAACAAAGAGACATCTGGTCACCAGAGTAAGTGAGCATGGCACTTCGGCAGCATCATCCGCCATTAGAGATCACCTCAATACATGCAAGGCATGTCAAACTGATTATTCCTTGAACAACTTCACAGTGATTGACTCTGCCAAGAATGATTTTCAATGCTGTATAAAAGAGGCCATTCACATAAAGCTTGTCAAGCCAGCCCTCAATACCCAATTGTCAGCTCAAGGCATGTCATATTTCCTCAACGTTTTCTAAACTATTTATTTGTTTGTATACAATCTATGAATTACCTGCATATATAAGTGTGTTTGTACAATTTGGTGTTCAGTCCAAAATGTAAAGTCACCTGAAGAGGGTTCGATGCGAACCGAAATCGATCGTGAAGTGTAAATAAAGTGTTTTCATCATGAAGATGCTGACTCTGTTTATTGCGTACATATGGATGTTTAACCATCCGGGATAGTTTGTGTAATTTCCGCTAGGTGGCTCCACCGTTCAGTGTAATGGCTTCCATCTTCATGAACATTCTTGAATCACCTTTATCTTCCATGTATGTATATGTAGGGGAGAGTGGGGAGGAGTGAGCCAGAGGGAGAAGTGAACCACTTAAGATTTCTCTAAATTTAGCCATGGGTTATCCCAGTTAACATGTCATATGAAGTCATCAGGGAACTCCCCTAACTACAACCCACAGTGAATGGAAGCCTGGCATCTCATTCCCACTACGAGAACAAAGGTCTGAAATTTAAGGTAGTAACTAAACATTTGACTGAAAATATTTTTTCATCCTATTGTCTAATAAACCAAGATAACAATCAAATTGTTATTGTTATTTATTAGGTATATACGGTATTGTGTGATGGCATAACATCCTTGTGTTCAAATGTAGGTCAAATTCAAAAGCCATGGCGGGTCGTTTTGGGAGGAGTGAGCCACGCAGTGCACGGGAGGGGTGAGCCTAGGTTCATGTCCATGTCCTATAACTCTTTTCAGATTTCCGACTTTGGCCGGATTATCTCAGAGAGGGTCACATCTTCATTCACCCTTTTATATTTAGGCGACATATTATGTGAATTTTCCCCTGCTGCCTCACATATCTCTTTTTCGGTTATTTTGGTATTTTGGCTAAAGACAGGCCTGAGGTTGAATTATGTATATGAAGACCCAATGTTCACCCTTTGTAATATTTTGACAACAAAGAGGTTGGTTAAGTTTGTATTTCTTGACAAATAGCCTTTTCCCTTGATTTCAAGCCAGGTGTCCAGTCCTCCCCATGGGGTGGTCCATACCTCCCTTACATCGGGAGGAGTGAGCCATAAAATTCACACGTGTTTTAACCCATCTGTATTACTGATGGTTCCACAGTATTCAGTAAGTTTATAACTTGATTCGTGTTGCAGCTACATGTACTCTGAATACCGGTACCTTTCATTTGCATTGGATCATTTTACCTTCAGCCCATGTTGCATTTTGGCTAGGGGTCCAAAAATAAAAAAAGCGGCTCACTCCTCCCCACTCTCCCCTACTGTTGTATGTGACTTATAGGCAATTTAGGATTCATGTTGGGTTGCAGTGAACAGCAACAAGTTGATAAGCGAGTGTTGAGTAACCAGAATAAACCAAGACTACATTTGCTGTATGAGACATGACCCATCCCATGATCCCATCGACAGCAATTCGAAGGTGAGAACTTAGTCGCTGCTTACTAATACTAATGATAGATCTCTGTTCATACCGTATTAATTTTGCATGGAGGTGCCACATGCATAACATGCATGCTACACAGCACAACAACACAGACAGGGGTCGATCGGACATCATGACAGAGACATCGATGATGCAGGCCGGAGACGGTGCATGATTCTTCATGTTCTTCGTTCTCCAGCTCAGACAAATCTCATATTCAAGCTGCAAAGTGTTCAAGATCGTGTTTAAATTAAGAAGCCATCACTTTTTAATACAGTAGGCCTACCGGTATAGTCCGTCGCCTTATGTCTACAAAATGAGTTTTATATATGCAAAATCATACACATTACTGTGACACAGTGTAGGCTAGTCACTTTCTTTGAAATGCGCCTGACAGACGACCAAAACTGGAGATGGTTTCCACATTTCACCTCGTTCATCAGCCCGTTTGATGGCGAAAACCCATGTCCTCCTCTGTTGTTACAAGTTGACAGGAAAACACGTTTGCGGCGTTTTAATAGCAGCCTTCATATAGCCTACAATCAACGTGGATGACAGGCTGGCACATGACATGCATGACGAACAGCTGATGTTTATTCCGGAAGTTGTCAGGACCGCTAGCATTGACATCTGGTTGCAAGCTCAAGAACTAATGCGCTGTGAAAGTCCCTCATTATTGGGGNGGGGGGGGGGGGGGTAAATAGGCCTACCCCTACCCCCGGGCGCGCCGGGCCCTGTCCTGATACCGCCCATGCTATACGATAGCGATTGGACGGTGGCCGAAGACAGGATGGTATTTCGCGGCTCACACGGAATTAGTGGAGTCTGTTTTCCGGTTCAATACCAGAAAAAAAAGCCAACTTCGTTCCAGACAATGCACGCAGCCATGATGGCAGCATGGCATACCAGGAGTGCAGCAGATATCGAGATAAACTGCCCTAAATCATCCGAAGTCGACTGATACGGTAGGCCTAGGCCTACCGGTATCTGCCCTAATGGTTGATGCGGCCGAAAGCATGAAAGATGAGCACTATCCAGTAGTAGGCCTACAGGACACAGGAGTGTCACTGTCACAGGTCATGAGGTAGGCCTACCGGTACGGAGAACAAACAACGGCATTACCGGTAGGCCTAGTCTTAGAGTAGGCCTAGGCCTAGGCCTACCGGTACCGGTAGACCTTCAGTGGGTGGGTGTAGCCTAGGCTTGGGCCTAGGCTATGCCTAGGCCCTCTAGGCCTAGCGCCTGACATGTTTGTAGCTCCGCAACGGCTGGGTCAAATTTGACATAGGCCTAGGCCTAGGCCTAGGCCTAGGCCCTAAGGCCTACCAATACCATAGGCCTAGGCCTAGCCTAGCGGCCTGTTGACTTGTCGATCTTTCTTCATTTCATTTCGCCTTGGTGTTCAGTGCAGTTTACACGTCATGACGTGCGCGATGCATTGCATCATTTCAAAAGTGGAATGGAGAGTAGGCCTAGGCCTAGGCCTAGGTTGCCGAGGGAATGAAAGTAGGCCTAAGCCTAGATTAGGCCTACCGTCCTCATGCATGTCATGATCCAGAAAATGAATGAGGCGTTTTTTTTCATTTTTCATGAGGCCCTAGGCCTAGGGTAGGCCCCCTATTCATTATTTTCAAAAAATGCAAGTTACAAGAACTTGTATTTTATACCTCGTCCCATCGGGGACGAGGTACCGGTACGGTATAAAAAAAACACGCGGCTGCAGTCATGATAGTGCGGATTGAGACTTAGGGCCTGGGCCCTATGTAGGCCCAGGCATGCTAGGTCTAGGCTAGGCTACCGGTAGGCCTACCGTAGACCTAGTTTTTTCAGCGCCTAACACTTCGATTTCAACAGTGCATTTATTATTTTAAAAACAACATTGTTTTTCTTCAAGTTCCGCTGATTCGACATGGCCCTGAAGATGGCATTTCACTCGCTCAGTTTGATTCATTACTCCCTGAACATGCACGATTGACGATAGGTTCGGGTGACTTTGCGAGGTAGCCGACCGACATGGAGAGGTTTGATACTAATGATACTAGTAGCCTGATGCTAAATTCAGTTGGCTTCGCGCATGTTTGACATCCACAATCGTGCCTTTTTTTCAATTTGATGTGCTAGAAATGCTTTTCAAGCAAAAACAATTTTGTGTTCTCATTTTGGGGGGAAATAATGATTTTTTTTAAATAATGAAAATTTTCGGCGGTGGCTTTCGGGGCATGCGGGAGGTGGATGGTAATCTAACACTTTCATTCCCCGGCCTAATAGATAGGCCCAATCTCCTATGCAGAGGTCACATGGTTTCACCTTAGTGACTCTGCCTTCAAACGTCAGAGCCGCGTACTTCTTTTTCGCGTAGGAATGACGTCACTTAAGATGGCTGCCTCCAGGTAGCACGTGCTTATGTTTACACTCACAAAATCATGTGATCAAATTTGACAAACCTGATTGGTGCATCGATTTGGTTGCTTCTAAAATAGAAACTATTTCTGCCGGAATGACTGAACCGAAGCACAGCCATACGTGTAATTTGCTGCAAAAACGTGCACCACAAAATATTGAAGAAATGTTTGAAAATCATGGTGACTTTGGTGTTTTGGTACACTTCTAAACTCGACAGTATGATTACGATTTTATTAGAGTGTAAAAGTACTGTAGATCAGTTCTTTATTCAGTGTGCTCATTCCGAGCAGAGTGATGAGGGCGTATGAAGCCAATTGGTAAATGTGGAACAAACGAAAAACACGGAACGCCGTACCACTGGGCAAGCGATAGGCCTTGACAGTTTGTGAAATTAGCGTCCGCCATTTAAAAAAAAACATTTAGCCGAATTTTCGAACTTTTTCAAATACATTTCGAATATTTTATTAGCAGCTGCTTGCTTGCTAAAATATCTTAATGCAATTCTAGTGGCTTTACCTTACTGTACATAACCTTTCTTTTTGAACGCCTCTGACGCTGCAAAATCCCATTGAAAAAACCCAAGCAATGGCAAAATCTTCAAGAAAAGATGGTGGCCGCTAATTTCACAAACTGTCTATTTGTCACAGGTGTTACCGGTAGGCGTAGTCTCGAAGTTTGAGTATAAATATGTACACACCATGTAGGCCTACACATAAAAAGAAAGGAAGATTATTCAAAAAGCCCACACATTTTCATCGTCAAAGTACTCCATCCACGATCCGATCGGCATTTTTCCCACAAAGTCGCTCATAGGGTTCTTCGAATCAAATACGTATTACAAACACCTGTGAGATTTGTTAGCTACCATCAACCGGGGTGACTTTGAGTTTGAAACCAGCAAGCACACCAGGGGTGACTTTGAAAGCTGGCCAGAAAAATGATTCAAATCTATCTACTGCATGCGCATTGTGCGTACATGTAGTATGTAGATCTGTCACTTCCCACCGGTTGGTCCGCTGTACATGTAGGCTAACTCTACTTGACCCTTTTCATTCAATTTTGGGAAATTCAGATTTGAGTGCCCATTGTCTAGATATGAGCGTTTACAATGTATAATGTTTATTGAGCATACTAGTATTCCAAAGATTTCATGAAATAATGAATGAGCAACATGCCCAAACCTCAAACTAGTTCCTACCGAGCATGCGCGGCCTACTTCTGGACGGGCCGCTTATGCCACTAGCACCAGCTGCCTCATCGCTTTCCAGCTTGCTGGAATATAGTGCGAGTACATTTGACACCGCAGATCTCCAAATAATAAGTCAATAAAATCAAATATTGTAAACATTTACGTATATAAAATGTGGAAATACTAGATTTGAGGCGAATAAATGCTGTAAATGATCAGAATTAGTAGCTTGTTCGCGGAACTTTACAGGCATGAGATGTGATTAGGCTCTCACTTTCTCACACTCTTAACCAATCAGAGGGCGTCCTTTGTTCACGTGCTTCAATTGACCAATCAAATAATTAGGTCGACGGAAAACGTTTCGTGTACGTGACCATGAAATACTGCAATTCGATTTGGCATGTAGGGGACTACGATCCTCCGCCGAGAAAGAAGGGACCTGGTGGCAGTGTCACTAGGTCGGAAGAATGGAGACAGGTGGCGCTGTTAGGAGTTTGGCCCAAACCTGTGCAGTGAAATGACCGAGCTAAATGAACTGGTCCATGAAAAGGCTGTGTTGCGAAAATTCCCTAAACCGGCCTATGAAGAGTCATGGACATTATATTATCTGCACCTGATTCTTTGAATATTTCAATTCAAATACTACTGGGCCATATGAAAGTACTAGTACATCTTGTCGGTCATATTTCTACATCAAAATTTTGGATACTGTATTTGGAAATATTATAATTACTAGTATGTAATAGCTCATCAGAAAAAAATCCTAAAAATCAACATTTTTATTATGTAATCTGTTTGCTACATTACAATTTTGTTGCAGTTTTGATAGAGCGGAACCTTAGGATCATGGGTGACCCACTTGGCAGACTGATGACAGCAAGCTGCATCTATTATCCATCACATCCAAATACTAGTAAACATAAGGACACGAAAAGTTATCAAAAGTTATCAACATGATTTCGGAGGCAGTGTTTTTGGTCCTGGTACTGATTGATGGGTTAGGGTGCTTTTCATTGGGCCAAAGTTTCGGTTGTTGTGAGTTCTTTACAGCCATAATCTGTTTACGAGTATCGAGGGGAGTCATAAACTGGGGAAAACCATCACAACAGCTCTGCTTGGTTAAAGTAGGTGAGCTCTCTGTCTTCAAGTGCCTCGGCATTTGCGTTACATTTTAGCTCCACCCTCACTATTTTGGTGGTAGGGCTACAACCAAGAGCCTACATCTTGAGTTCATAATTACTTAAACTTTTGGTCGCCACGGCACACTTGGCGGGTGAATTAACACCCTTGCTTTCAGACCCATCGACGCTAAAACCACTGTCACAATTCATCAGATATACAGGGTGGTCCAAAAAAAACGGACAACCATACTTCCACTACCCAGAGCCCAAAACTACTGATAGCATTGGATGGAGAATCTTAAGACGAAAGAAGACACCAAGATATCCCGATTCGGTCCTGTGGTTCAAGCTGCAGACTCCATTTTGTAAAGCAAGGTCGAGGCCCCTTCGTGAATTGTTCCATACAGAACAATCAAGAGCATACACAACAGCGTCGCCTTGTAATTGACAAAAGCATTATCATGTGGATAGCTCAGCCAAAAAATGAAATTCGAGTACATGTAGAACATGAAAATCAAACTTGAGCATTGTTGCATAACAACTAATCCCCATAATCAATCATGCTGAATTCGCGGTTCACCGGTCAGTTAGTTACTAGGACCACTAACTTTGCTTCACAAAAATGGCTCTGGAGGTAAAACTACTGGACCGAATCGAGGTATATTGGTCTTATTTTTCTTCTAGAAAGATTCTCTAACCATTCATACCAGTGGTTTGGGACTGAGGGTGGTGGAAGTATGCTTGTCCATTTTTTTTGACCACCCTGTATATTCTCGCCATAACTAGCGTCCAGTGGAAATACCTCGTAAGTCACATTTTTGGAAAAAATGAGCTAAGGCCAAATTCGTACTTACTAGGTATTGTTTCATCATACTAAACAGTTTTTGTTTGTAAAATGTTCGCCAAAGCCTCGGAAAGACAGTGGTGCACTTACTCGGTTTTTTCGTCTAAGTCATCATAATTGTTACTTACTACGTGTTTACCTTTGCATATTCAGCATGAAATCAGAGGTAAAACATAGCAAATTGCATTTAGTCCTGTTGTATGACATATTCTAATTAGGAGTGTTTCCCACAACAAAACTCTTCCAAGTTGTCATTCCACATAAACCCATTTTTCTCGAAAACAACAAAATGTGACATACTAGGTATTTCCATTTGACGCTAGATAATATCCAGGGGTAGCGAGCATAAAGGGGTCGTAACGCTACGTCTGGCCTAAGCCAGGCGTAGTGCTCGTTGTGGCCCTTGCACTACGCCTGGTTTAGGCCTGACGTAGGGTTACGACCTCTTTATGCTCGCTACCCCTGGCTCCTATCTAAACCTGCTACTTTACACTCCCTTTGTGCTAGTGAGCAGTCTTCAAATTGACTGGTAAGTCAATTCTAGTTGAAATATTCAAAGTATCAGGTGTAGATAAACTAATGTCCATGACTGTACATGTATTGGACCACAGTGAACTCTGTGAGTTTCTAAGTCAATATCTAGTTTTCATATCTTTCTTTTTTGCAGGATTCGTTCTGTGAACCAGTCCTTTGAGAGAGGGAAATCGGGAACCTTCAAAAAATGCGTATGGAGAGAAGCACCAAAAGGTCATCATCAACAGCCATCCAGATTTCAGACTTGGGATTCGGAGCTGATAGCAGGAGTGAATTGGAATTTATTCTCCTGGAATAAATGAAAGAATTTCCTCCATTGTCAGCTATATTCCGTATGCCTTCAACTTGAATCGTCCTAAAGCGTTGCAATCTTGTTGTCAGTGCTACTGGTCAACATGAACCTGGCATGGCAGTTTGGTTTGACAAGAACATTGACGCCGGTAGGTAAATTCAACACGCTATAGAGGTTCTTCACGTGACGTCACAGCTCCAAATATCCACCATATTGGCCGTCAAATGACGCAACGTCACAGCATCAACACAGGCGTTTTTGACGTGGTTTGTACGTTGTCGGCATTCATCGGACCTCTTCTACACTGCCTACAGCAAGCCGTATGGACGATTCGCTTTGTTTTCAACACGGTTTTCACACCAGACCAACTACTTATGTTCAGAAACTGTGCGAGGTAAAGTGATTTGTTGAGTTGTATGCTCCCAGTGGTCTGTACGGGCCGCTGAATGTTCGAACCGAGAACAAGATGGCAGCTTCCATGGCTTCATTTTGACGGCCAGTATGGCGGCCGTGTGACGTCAGTGAAGAACCTCTATTGCACACACGTCCCAGGAATCCCTTATATGTGTCCGTCCGCAACAAACCAGTGTAGAGGTGCACGAAAAATGAGCATAAACCTACTGACATGACACCAGGAGATGAAGTAGGAAATAGAATCACTCAAACTTTACAATAGGTAGACGATCCTGAAATTAACAAATAAATTGGTCCCAATTTGCCCACCTCAGTTCTGAGTGACTATTGACTTGTTTTCTGGTGGAGGGTCAGATATTGAAACAAACGTGTCACAGACAAGTTTACATTGAATTTAGTCATTACGCTTTGTTGATTCACATTCCAGCTGAATCTGGAACCGGTTTTGTTAAATTACGTATCAACTGTGANCCCCCCCCCCCCCCCCCCCCAGCAAAACCAGTCGCATGTCGCTCGTAGCTTGGAAGGTTGAGACCAAATGTTTTTCACTTTCAATATTGTCTGTCTTGTTATATGAAACCTGAAATAATCTATTTCTTCCATTCTCTTCTGGTGTCATCTTAGATCGTTGTGGCTCACCTTCTGAGTACACTCGGGATCCAGTCGTTGTGTCGCTCCCGCCGGCCGCCGCGCTACACTCCACAAACGACTGGGAAAGTAAGATGCAAAATCAGTGGCTAGTGTACCGAGAAGAACAACGGATATGAATGAGTTCAGCCAATCAGAAAGTGCGTCTTGAACGGCCGTCGGCTGTTCGTTGCAAGATGTGAAGTCGGCTGATTCAGCGGAACTTTCTTCGAGGTCAAGGATGGTATCCTGGTACCTAAGTTCGATGTTGTGTGCGACGATAAGCAGTACTTACGGATTGATTGGACGGGCGAGAAGCTCTGGTAAATTACATCATCCACAGAAATAACAACCAATCAAAAGTGTGCCCGATTTTCCCTAGTAGATTGCTTTCGGGCAATTTCATTCGTCGAGATGGGCATTTGTTGTTGTCGGTACGCTAGCAGCTGATTTTGCATCTTGCTTTCCCAGTCGTTTGTGGAGTGTAGTGCGGCGGCCGGAGCGACACAACGACTGGGTCCCGAGTCTACTTCTGAGCGACATGTGACTGGTTTTGCTGTGGAGGGTCACAATGACATAAGCCCTCCCCCCAAAAGTGCAGTAACCCATAAACTAATGGCTGGATCATCTTTTTCAGGTTCGAACAAGTATCAAAATGGCTTGTTAAAGGGGATGGCCAAACGAACCGGCAGTGCAAGATTACAGGTATGGTTGCAGAAGTTAAGCCGATATCCTGGACCATCTCCTGATACATGTTACGAATATGGAATGTTGGGTATTCGTCGAAAACTGACCCATGGCACGCAGGGCAAGTCAAGGATCGCGGTGATGGTCTCAATTACCAGGTTCAACCAGTTCAACGGGCTGTGTAGAGAAGTTTTTCCACCAGGCATGCCAGATATAGTGCATCACTCTTTTGACCATGCCACGACAAAGTGTTCCATGTGTAGAGCACTTCATTTCCACCGACAACAAAGTGCACCACATGGGTCAGCAATGTCATTTGCCGTCCAGTATGGCTGATTTAGACTGATCACATGATGATGTCACGTGCACACGCAACCTATGTATAAGTTACATGTAACTAACGTCTTGGTTGCACGTAACTCACTACATAGGTCGGGCGTAGTAACTTATAAAAATTATATGCATGTCACAATGTCGCGCAGGTTATGGATAAGGGCAAGCAAATAAAATCTTTAGTTTATCGTCCTCCGCCCGCGCCAATTTTCAGCGCCGTGCAAAATTTCTTTTTATTTTTTATCAGTGTGAATTTCGTGCCGTGCCGCGTATCACAGCGCCGCCAAGCGGTAGATCTGTAAACAACCGTCTCCAAAGCATGCTCTTCATCAGTTCATGCATTTTCAGCGTTTTCAATAACCATACAAAATGTAAGTGAACTCTGAACCTTTTTGGTGACATAACATGTTCAGGAGAGCTGATTTTGTTATTTCTTCATACCAAAGTAAAATAAAAAATAAAAATAAAAAGTGCCCCCCCTTGCCTAATTTCAAGAACCACTCGGATGATAAACTAAAAATTTTTTTGCTTGCCCTAACTTACGTCTTTATTATTTATTTATTTATTCATAACCCATAACAAGGGACCCCGTCACTCCCAATACGGGTGTTCTCCCAAAGGCCCATGTCTTTGTTGCGTGTAACTGACCGCGTAAGTTGCATGTCGTAACTTACATGAATTTAACGCCTAAGTGCCTGAAATTTCGTGCATATTATGCAGATAGAATATCCTGAGTTACACGTAACATGGCTCCAGATTGTGCGCAAGTTATGCATAACTTTAAAGGAAGACATCCGAAAGATATTGCCCGGCGGTCATATGTTTTTCTTGGTAAGCCTAGTGTCACCGTTGATTAACAGATGGCGCTGTGCGTCATGGCACAGGCCCCTAAACAGGCGCGGATTTAGGGGGGGGGGG
>NMRB01001987.1:20810-35814 GCA_002633025.1 Notospermus geniculatus | reverse complement strand
ACCCCCCCCCCCCCCTCCCCCCAGTTTCAAACCGCTACCCACTACGTTATCCGCGCTTAGAAACTGCCATTGTTGACGCCAATCTCAACTTCTGACCAACAGACGGCGCTCGCTGTCGATTCGGGGAATCTCCATTTGGGAATATGCGCGATACTTGCCAGTAAAACGGACCAAATTAGTTATTCCCGGCAGCTTTCATGAGGCAAGGATTATATACCCTTCAAAATGTCCGAAACGTGGGGGCAGACTAACAGGTGCGTGACAACATTGCTCATATTTGCAACGGCGTTGATCTTGTTGACTTTCCAATCGCGTAAAGTATGAATACACATTGTACATTTTGTACACATATCCGAGCCAATCAGAAAGTGTGTTACTCCGGCGTCGGCTAAACTAAACCCGTGATGACGGCTCGTGATTGGATATCTCGTCAAACAGCGCAATCTGTTGACTATAAGTCAGTTTTGGCGCCAATCCCTTTCTGGTCCGCCACATACCTGTTATTGGACTCTGTTGGCAGTACATAGCACCATAAAGGAATCAACCATAAAGGTTCAACTGACAAATTTAGCATTTTATAAATGTGGACAATATCCCTTTAAAACCCAACAGATTTGCATTCTGACGTTTCCATGTGATTGGCAGGACCCTTCTGCACATTCACTGCAAATTTTGCTGAATTTCGACTGGTTGATCTTATGATACAAAAGGTCTGAATTAATGAGAACCCCACGAACGATGTGTGTTCAGGGTCATCGGTGTACATTTGAATAGGCTGACGTACATTTGTACATGGAACACTAATTGTGCTGAAAATAGCTCAGTTATCGTCAGAAATGGAATTCAAAGCATCATGTTGGCAGGTTCATGTACCTCTTCACCACAAAAAAAGTTGATGCTCGTGCCTATTACGTAAAGCCAAAATTCAGGCAGTGAGAGACATCTGGTGGCAACACAGGAAGTGTATCCCTCAGTAAGCTCATCGTTCGCAGTTAAACCTTTATGGTTGATTCCTTTATGATAGCACATAGTTCAGTTTATCACTGAATAGTAGTGACCTTTACAGCTTCTCCTTCTGAAGTTAGTAGGGAGAAGTCAAGTCTCCCTCTTTGGAAAAAAAGTATCTCTGCTTTTAGGAATGGGAGACTTTTATTCTCCCTATTTCAAAAACCTGGCACCAACCCTGGCCGTTCGATAATTCTCGATCAGTCAACTGTGTCTTAGCTCCCAATTTCCAAGGGCGGTCTTTCAAATTGACTGGCAAGTCAATTTCTAGTTTATTGGTGTCAACGAACATGATAGGTACCCTCTCATGCACACAAAATCGAACAGTCTCACAGATTACGTAATTGAGGTCTCCTGCAAGATTGACGATTAGGTAGTACCAGTCTTCACCAAGGAATTCGGAAAGATCACTGAAACTGTTCAACTTCCGCAAATCAGTTGGGTCCTCTTTGCCAGTTTTCACAGGGGTTCCCATGGTCAGCACTGAGTGGCAAGACGGTGTCCAGTTGACAGGGGATCCGTATATCTACCAGGGGATCCGTATATCTACGGCAGAGTCGGTTTTTCGATGGCCTCGCAAGTTCTCTTTTACCTGAAGTTTAAGGTGTGTTCGAAAAAGTTCAAAGGCATTGCTCTCTATAACACTTGCAGGACGATGTGACACATCCGGTTGGCGCCTCCACTCGTCGTATTTTGATTTTCAACAAAATTTGAATTTCCAAAATGGAGGGAAAATGAAAATGAGGCAATAGCACAACCTCAGCATATGCTCCAAATGTGCTGCTGCGATAGCCTCCAATACGGTCTAGGTGCAGTGGGAAAAGAGCACATTTTTAACACATTTCCTCCAGATGACTGATGTGCTCAGTGAGAGCATATCCATAGCATGCTGAAGTTGTGCTCAATTCGTAGCTTGAGCAATTCAGCACAACTGCAGCACATGCTGTACACGTGTAACAATTTTCAGCACATTGCCAGCATATCTAGATAACATTGGGAGCATATGCTCAAACTTTTCGGTAAGTGATGTGACTCTTCTGGCAATTTTTTTAATCGAAATTGCATTGGATCACTTTGTTCTCTTCAGCCGATGTTTCAAGCCCCTGGAAGCCTCTTTCATGTCTTTTTCCTCGACTACCTTGAGTTCATCTTGCAACACTGAGCGGTCGAGCAGCAACGCTTTCATTTTTTTCACGCAGACATCCTGCCTCTTCCAATTTCTCACACTCTTTCAAATCAATTCATTTTTCAGTAATATTGATGTCGAGAAGCACACGCGGGAGTTTTTCTTTCAAAGTTTTCATTTTTTCCTTTGCTCTCAAAACGTGACATGTTTTTCGTTCCCAGGCTTCAGCAGCCTTCCTCTTTTTCATTTGCTGTGATATATTGCGAATATCCATTCTTGGACTAATAAGTCCATATAAACTCTTCTGATCCAAGTTCAGTTAACTTTGGTTTGTTGTCGAGCAAGGTTTCGTCTGCACTTTCCGCCCGAAAACACAAGAAGAAAGTGCAATAACTTCTGAACTGATAACTAGATCATCTGAAGAGGATACTATCATACATGACATACATTGTATATAAAGGGTCTTTGGTTTGACCTACTTTACAAGGTCACAGAGGTCAACGTTCAAAAGGGGATGTTTCACTTTGAATTCAAGATTGCGATTTGTGATCCGTGGAAAAACTGAAAGAGTATGATGATATTGCAGTTTGGAGGGATAATTATGTGTTTCAGACCAATTTCAATGGTACAACAATCAATAACATTTGAAGTAATTTACAGCTCGATGGAGTAACAATCCCAACAGACAAACAGAAATTACAAACATTACTGGTTTACAGTCTTGGTCCGAGAAAACTGGATACTCCACAAAAAGATGCACAACAACTGGCATATCCAGCAATGAGACAACAAAAATTTAGAATAGGCATAAAAGTAAAAGATTCTTTTCTCTTTGTGCGAGATGAATGTCGAAAGCAGGTTGTCAATTGTAGTCGGGGGAATTCAACCTTGCATTCACAGCATTCCTTTGCGTTCGGGTCATCCACAAGGAAGCACATCTACTGTGGCTGGTTGTTGTGGTGTATTTGTGTGAATGGACTATGATCTTTCAAACGTGACCTCGCTGAGGTACCTGCTCGGATCTGGGTCTGTACGGATTTCTGTGATGGCCCCTTTCTTTCGAGCGGCTTCCTTTGTTTCATCGGTGGGGACACATCTAACTTGCTGTTTACCCTTGAAAGCAGCAAGTTTCAACTGGCCTTTGAGCATCGAATGATTTTCAGCCGTGCAGAGGGTGTGCTTACCAAATTGTTGTCTGCGGAACGCATTCCAGTCAACCGAACATGGTCTATATACAAAGTGCCCATTTCTCTCGCAAAATGAATTCAAGGGCAGCATTTCTGAAGTTCTGGAGCCAAGGGATGTGGTTGACAAGGACTTCCATAACATGAAAAATGAAACAATCTCTAAGAGACTGAGAAACCTCTGTTGTTGGCAGAAACTCCTCATTTGGCACTTCCAATATTTTCCTCCGGGTACATACCTGGCAGAGCCCAATCTGAGGCTGGACTCTCAACACATAACAAAGAAGGAGAAACCAGCGGATATCTTGACCTCTTTGTAACTTGGACAGAAAGGTCTAGGTTATCGCCCAAAATATCCCAAGCTGGATATTGTGTTGACATTGTATCAATTCTCGCCTCTTCTCAGCGGCCTTACGTCCAGACTGTGATCCTATCTCTCAAGTCACACTGGTACTGTCTTGGCTAGAAAGATGTTTCCTAATGTACCGGTACAGTTTGTTCCCACTCTCTCTACCTTCACTTGACAACAGGCCTACACTTCCAACTGTCACGGCCGAGCGGTCAGTGTCGATGACACGTTTGGTGGCGGGACAATTTTCCTGTTACACCGGGGGGCAATATCGCTGTGAGATTATCTCTCTCACAGGATCCAGTGTTCTAGCCAGAAATTTGTCCAAACAGGGCGGGATGACTGCATTTTCCTATGATTTTAAGGCCCTGGATTTTCAAACAGGGCGGGAGTGAAACTCAAACAGTGTGGTGTTGTAATAGAAAATGCATTGCAAGTTACATTTTTAAACAGGGCGGTAAAATGATCTCTGAATTTTGAACAGGGTGGTACCGCCCTGTAAAACTGGCCTGGCTAGAACACTGCGGATCATATAATCCTTCCGATCAGGTCCACAGGGATTATTTCTCCCTTTAGGGTGGAGGTTATTGCATGGATGAAGGGATTATCTCTCCCTTTTTATAGTCCTACGCCGGAAGATTGCACTTCGCGGCAAATGCAGAAAATAACACAAACACGAGAAAGAGAAGGACGAGTTGTTTTATGTTTTGATAGAAACAATAAATTTATTATTCTCCCATAAAATCTCAGTCTAGTACATATTCATGTTCATTAGGGATCATCAGCAGCGTACCCGGCTCAGGGACTGTCTTTCGGGATCAATCACAGTGCACGCAGTGTGCGTATCAATCTACACAGGGTTCTGGTCTTCCAATAGAGGGGAGAGCGAGCGAGACGTAATGGTGGAACCAACCAGTCTGACGCGACGCGCGTCACGCCCGCCTTTTATAGCTACGTCACCGCATCATGATCACTGCGCTCAAGAACATCATCCAGGATGATGCGAAAGTACACGTAGTACACCGTCGTCGCTCACTCTCGAACAACCACGCACATTTTCTATATTATTTATTCCAAATTACAATTAGAATCGCAGTAGGCTTATAAAAGATACATAACTGACACGGAAGATAGTAAAGTGTCTCAACATTTGACGTCAAACCTGATAACTCGAACAAGATATAAGTACGCACGGCATACCCGCGCCGCCGGACTATTTCAAACAGTAGGCCTAGAAAATCTACAGGGTACACGCTCAAAACCAAGACTTTATCGCTAAAGGCGAAACGATTTCAATGTAAGGTTAATAGTATAAGATTCTGCAAGCTAGTAATAAGGGTCTGAAGTCAGGAAAATCCTGTACAGCAACACATAAAGTATTCGAAAAGGGGATACGCTCATCAAAATTGTGCGGCATACAGGTTACCAAGTGCATGCATGCAGTACAGAAATGCGCTCTCAGAAAATATCCCGAAAGGTATGTTACCGGTGGTAAAATTTACTGAGTCTTCACGTATAAGATTAAAATTATTTCCATAATTTTTCCAGAAGGTTTCTTAACACTTTAAGTGATTAGGAATATCATGAAAATAGGAATCAAATGTGTAGAAATTTCGTTGTCAAGGTAAACAACTTACCAAGGAGACAGGCTTCCAAAGAAGATGCGTAAAATTCTCAATCACGCAGGACCAAAGATGTTTCTTCCCTATCCCATAAAACGCCTAGTAAAATTGAGGAGTGACATGAAAAATGTCAAATACCATCTTTTACTGCATAAAATAATCATCTTGAAGAAATTTTAGAGAAAATATGACAGATGATACGATAGTTTAGAATGACAGCCTGAAATTCCAACATGGCCGAAGCTGAAAATATTTAGCACATGTCTCCTAATAAAAGGCGAAATTACAGAGAGTTACAGAGGAATAAGGTCATGACACTTCATGACATGGACGAATAATATTCTAGAAATATGTACCGTAAGATTTACTACACTGACATAGGCCTAGAACAATGAAAAATATAGTAATGACATGACAGAGAATGGACAGCGAGTGCACTGAAAAATCGTGTACATCTTACTATACATTTACATACATCTCATTAACAGAACTGTTTCACTACCCCACCCTTAGTTGAAGCCGCCCTCGGCGCTAAACACTGAATAAAAACCTCAAAGTTTGTCACACTGCCCGAAACAACACAACAATAGGGAGTTTTCGCTAAGGCCCCGAAACGCCAACTCGAACGTCTATCCTTTTGTTTGGTGCTCTCTTCGTGGCATCGAACAATGGGTTCGGCGTTCGCGTTGGCGTTTCGGGGGCTTTGCGAAATCTCCCTATTATCCAAATGTTATAACTCACGTGTATGCCCGAATGACACACACAGACACGTATAGGTCAGCTTTAAATTTTTAAACTCTATACCTACCTCGGTCTGCACATAACATTGCTAATTACAATCTCAAACGTCTCAACGCACCATCATCAAATAGCGTATGCCCATTCTCCGGTATTCCATTTTCAATACAATAACATTACAATATTACAAACAAAATTAATTTATATCACCATCATCAAATAGCGTATGCCAATTCTCCGGTATTCCATTTTCAATACAATAAGATTACAATATTACAAACAAAATTAATTTATATCACCATCATCAAATAGCGTATGCCAATTCTCCGGTATTCCATTTTCAATACAATAACATTACAATATTACAAACAAAATTAATTTATATCACCATCATCAAATAGCGTATGCCCATTCTCCGGTATTCCATTTTCAATTAATACAATAAGAATATTACAATAATACATACAATACACAGGGGCAATTTATCTCATTTCATCTTTACACATACAGTACCTTGCACAATTGACCTCCCTTCCGCGCCGCGCACCATCCGCGTACTACATGCAGCGTCATGCACGTACCATCCTGGTCGTGGCTCGTTGGTAGCATGCTTATTAGGTTTTAGTTATAATGATATATCATAGATGGCGCTGGGTCTGAATATATTATGGGCGCTGGGTCTGAATATATTATGGGCGATATTTTTAGAGTTACCACGTGGGACTGTTTTTATTTCGGAATACCTCGGGTTTTCCGTAACGTTATGAGTCGATTTACCGAAAAAAAATATTTTTATCACTTTTCATAAAATGCAGGCATTATAGCCTGTGTATCTTTCCCGAAATCCACTATTGCTTTTTTATTTGCTCTAGAAGTCTTTACTTGGATGAATTATACTGACACCTCCAAGGTCTTTACTTTGGTGTAAGAAAGTTGTACATTCATAAATCTGTTTTATTTAGCTGACAACATCGAAATAAAATCTTTTTGGCTGTGGCCAAAACGATTTTATTTCAATGTTTGTCAACCACAGACATGGTAGAATATTTCGTTGCCAGTACGTCTGATATCCACTAAGTAGGCCCTATCTGTATCACACTATAAGTACAGTCAGCTTCATATAATTAATGCTCAGATGACCCAGATTCGTGGTACTAGTACGCTTACATGAATCCTAACTGTGTTACCAGTCACTGGTAGGTCACTGGCACTTTGAGATTGTCTGTATAAAGACTTGCTGATAATGTGACGTTCATATGAACGATCCGATCCATTCACTAACTTTCTTTCGAACCAACAAAAACGGGATTCTCAGAAATTAAATCATTCAATTCTCCAAGAGAGAGTGGTGAAGACGACATTTTCAGGAGCACGTGGAAGAAATTTCATCATTGCGCGCCAAACACAGACCCATCCAAAACAAATCCCACGTGGTAGGCCTAACTCTAAATATATCGCCCACAATGTATTCATAATCTATTCAGGAACAGCGCCATCTATATCATATCAATATAACTAAAACCTAATAAGCATGCTACCAACTATAGACATGGCCCATTGATTGCGGGGCTATGTTTGCCAAGTTGGTTTTTGCATCCCATTTTGAAATCTTCGTTGTGAGAAAGCCAGAAAGTTGAACGTAACAATTGACCCCTCATCTTGTAGCTAATTACCAGTAGACTTAACCTGTGTAAACAGCATGGCATGTATCTCGTCAACACAGGTGTGCAGACCGATAGAAGTTGAAATTTTAGTTCCAAAGTTTCCATAATGCACGTTTTTGCCGTGGAAAAGCATTGGAAACTGTTGCGTCGTGACGCCAATGACGTAACGTCACGCCCGCCGCACACACGAATTTTGACCATTTTTCTGATGATTGCCTCAATAAAATCACTCTTTTCTAAATCTTCGATCATTTGGGTTCCAAAATTTTTGGATTGCCAATATTCAGAAGTAATCCTCTTTCCAATGGCCCAAAAGAAACAAATTATTGGCACGCTAAATCTGATTTCTGCTAAGATCTTTAGGAGATGGTCGAAAACTGGACCGGGTGTCCCGTTATTTCTGGGCTGTGTCTATAGCCACGACCTACCGTCCTCGTATCTTCCGAGGACGTGGCGCAGCGTCATGGAAGGCATGCAGTGAAGACGTAACGTCATTCACCCGACGTCACGCAAAAGAGATGCGTGACGTACCCATACCATACGCGATGAACTGAAGCCTACCTTCCTCGTCACGTACGGGGAAGGTACGCGGATTTAGGGAGGTCAATTGTGCCAGGTACTGTAGTAGAAATCAACCTCCGTACAAGCATTAGAATTTCATTATGACAATTATGACCTCCTGTTCTAATTTGAGCAGAATCAAAAGTTAGGTTGTGCATAATAACACAATACTTACCAATATTAATTGAACATTCACACACAACATTTGCTTATTACAAATCTTGGACGGACTGAATTAGTTATGACTATGCATATGCACTGACCTACAATAATTACTGGAATACAAATGTTGGACACAGATAGATAATTACGTATTTACACAAATTTGTTGCAGCGTATACCACACACTAGGCGAATATCCTTATCACCCGTGTGCTATAGTTGGGCTCACTGGACGCAATCTATGATTACTAAATTACCACCAGTGTCCCAACGTGCAAAAGAAACATTACAACACACCAAATCTCTCCCTTATACAATTCTGTTTAGTTCTGCATCTTCCTCCCCCGCTCTTCCAACTTGTTCATGTTGATTGACTTTGGACAATTTCCACATGGGAGCTTGTTCGCCGCCTCTTCTACGCATTTGCAATTTCTCGGATTGGGACATCTGCTCGTCGCATCGGCGTTTTGGTGTTTCTTTCCTGCTCTCCACGGTATTTCAAAATCGTATACTGACAAAATTTCGACCCATCGGGCAACCCTCCCCTTTGGTTCCTTCATGCTGAACAGCCACTTCAGAGCCATGTGGTCAGTGCGGACAACGAAATGGCGACCGAGAAGATAGTGTCTGAAATGTTCCACAAAGTGTTTAACAGCCAGTAACTCCTTGTCCGTAACACAGTAGTTTCGTTCCGAGCTATTTGAAGTTGAGCTGGCGTAAGCTATCACCCGCAATTCACCATCTTGCTCCTGGAACAACGCACTTCCAATGCTCACGTCACTAGATCTTCTCCAAATTTTTATCATAGGTGTATCTAATAAGGATACATAACATAACGGGTTTTTGATTTGACCTACTTTTCAAGGTCACAGAGGTCAAATTGCGACAAAAGTAACGAACCTGCCACAGTTTGTCATTATTTCACCAAGCGTTAACATGCATTGGAGGGGTATTGCATTGCTGGTTTTCGTCATCTAAATAAAAAGGAAATAATACAATGTTCTGTCTGTCACTTTCTCAGTGTGTATTTCCATTGCTTCAGCATATTCATTTCGCTTAAAGGTTACCTGAAACGCTTTTCATGATTTTTTTCTCTGAAAAGTAGTTCGAGTAAAAAACAGTTCAGGTAAAGTTGCATGAAGATTGGAGCATTAATAACAGTGTTATACCAAATTTAAGATGTGTTTCTGCATGACAACCAAACAACTTGGTGTCCAGGCGGTGGGTTCGTGAGGGCAACTGTGCTGTCCAGAAATCCAAATAGTGTCCTCAGAATCCATTTTAAGGAAATAACTACAGTACGACTGACTGAACAAGAAAAATACATCGAAAGTACACCTAACTGCCTGAGTTAAATGAGTTTAATGTTTTTTATATGTTTAAAAAATCCAATGACCTCAAATGTGCTGTTCACCGCTGCCTGACATGGTTGTTAGGGAGTGTAGTCATCCTTTTTAAATCTCATAACTTGGAAATGGATGACCCGACTTTCATGCGGTTTTCAGTTTCCTGATGCCTGATTAATGCTCTACAGTATTATGCAGATAACCAGAAGTTGATAAAACCGTTTCAGGTAACCTTTAATTATTTGAACGGATACTTAGAGGAGCCACGGTGGTGTAGTGGTTCGGGCCTCCGACTAGCGGTCAGAGGGTCCCGTGTTCGAATCCCACTGGGCGTGAGACTTTGGGCAAGTCTCTTTGCCTCAGTGGCCTCTCTCCACCCAGGTGTTTTAATGGATACCGGTCGGAAACGCTCGGATTGTATGCGCTGAATGAGCAGCTCATCTGAGTTCTGCTGAAAGGTTTCAGGACAGACTGGGGTTAAAGTGTAATGTCGGATGAGAACCTCTACCGTTGTTGATATCAGACTATAAACCCAAACTTTAAACTTTAACTTTTTATACTTAAGTAAACTCAATTATCTTCGACAATTGTCAATTGGTGCCACTTGATTTGTGTGCTTAGTAATTTGTAATGATACCTGCATTACCAGGAAGGTGTACCTCACTGGTATAACCCTTGGACCTGACTATCATCCATAGTTTCAAATGTACAATGAGACGATTATGGAAGGAATGGAAGATTCAAAATAACGACAAGAACGGCCGTTCTCCACAAATCACCAGGGGGGCTTTTGTTCAGATGATATCGACAGCTTTGGAGAGAATAACCCAGGAAGCAATCCACACAGCATGGAGAGTTAGTGCGCTCACTGGCAATCAGCCTCAAAATCCGCCTTCATCAAAATGATGAGGTGGATTTCGAAGTTGATTCCGAAAATGAAGATGATCTTCATTTTATTGAAGATGTAGATGAGGAGGCCTAAGATGTAAACGTTGACACAATGTGCACCACACCACTTTCTTGTTGTTAAAGGGTTAATGCTAGTAAAGTCAAGTTTTGCAATCGATGCCAGTTTGTATGTCATTTTTGAACTGATTGTGTCACAGTCACGGTCACACTAGGCGTACTTCGTTGACAGAACTTTCGAGCAATGCGATTGATCTGTATTGGCCTAGAACATGTATAATGATGAATGAATATAGGCCTATTTCGATCTCCTGGTGGTGGCCAGCAAATGCAAATTATACAGTATACTCACGCTGGTGATTCAAATTTTACTGTACGCATTGTCAGCATATCCGGTCCTGAGCTGATAGCAGACGATGCATTCACAAAATCATTTGTTGACTCGGAAGGAAAGCTGGATAGCCAATGATTTGCTGCGATATGTAAACAATATGTTATATGCCCACAGTGGCCCACGGTTCGTTTTACATAGCCTTTGCAGTGTGAAGCAATGGCCATGTTTGCATGAAATTTCGTCCATTCTTATGCAAAATTGCAATTTTTGAGCGAAATGTGGCACACAATTGCCTCTACTTCTACTCATATCTGGCCCAGGTAGTACTGCACATGTGTATATAGTAGACTTTGCTTTAGACGCCCTTGGTGCAAGATAAATGTGCATTTTGTAAAAAACACCTGTACGAATTGTCAGTATTTTCTCGCTTGGTCAGTCGAAGCGACTGTACGCATTGCCAGTTGGTGTAGTTGAAGTACTGTACGCATTGTCAGCTTTATTTGTTTGCAATATTGATGGTTAAATCTGCCTTTTTTCGGCCTCGGAGTACAGCAAATAACATTAACATAAGAAAATGTACACCTCAAGTACTAACAGCTGCATGTCGAAGTGTTTAGCTGTATAGCCTATATATGAGGGTGTCCCACTGGCGACTTTTCCCACGACAAGGGGAGAAACTGAAGTCTGCGACATTCCCTCGACTAGCTGCGATATTTAGCATCACAGAGCCAGAAAACCACTGCCAACATAGACGACAGTCTACGAAGACTTTTCATCCGTTCCTTGTCGCAGGCCGAAATTCGCCAGTGGGACACTAGTATTGGCTGACACGTGGAATGCTGATTGCGGAACGCGGAAGCGGAAAATGAAATGCATTTTCGCATACAACATATCGCTTCCGCCGGAGATTTCGAGTCCCTATACCGCATTCCGGATGTCTGGTAAACACAGCTTTAGATGGCCTGGATTTCAGCTCTCCATCCCTCCTCCAGGATTCTATGGACCATGTCAAGGACATAACGATTGTCTTATTTGAAGGACTGCTTTAGGGGAATAGGCAACCATGTGATGATGGCCAGAAAGTCCATCCCCTGGGAGCCCAACCACGTGATATGATGCCCACCCAGACAGTCCAGTCCCCGAGAGCCCAACCACCTGATGATGGCCACAGACAGCCGAACACCCAGGAGACCAACCACGTCCACCTTTGTGTGCGGTCTGCGGAGATAGGCTGTCCTCAAAAGCTATCTTATCTCGCATGGTCACCCAGCACAGGGTCGGATCCAGGGTGCGTGGAGGCGTATGCTCCCTATTTTTGGCAGAGACATGATTGTTTCAGCATGAACAATATCGAGTATTTTGCTCTCAGATGCCAGGAAAATGCATCTAATAACTTGTCAAGTTTTTCTGGGGAGGGCCCCCAGACCCTCCTTTGGGCTTCGCCCTTTCGGTGCTCACCACCCCTTTCTACCAACACTGGATCCGACCCTGCAGCGTCATCGTCAGGGAAAGGATATGATTGCGCCGTCTGTGGCAAACGATTCTACTTGAAGAAAAGGCTAGGTGACCATTTGACTTTGAACTCCCATACGGGGATGAAGCTTCACGTTTGTGACACNGACGCAGTGATCCCGGGACCCGCCGCTAGGCGGGATATGTCATTCGAGGTCTATTGCGGATCGTGAGGTCACGTGGCTTAGTCCTAAACGCATGATTATGTTGGAGGCATTGGAACTGATTAAGGGCCAGAAATCAACAAAGGGAGCTTCTTTATGTGTATTGTTTGCAGTCAAAACAAAGTTCATTTTCATAGAATAGGATCGGCGACGTTGTTCTGAGAAAAAAAGTTGGAATATTTGTGAAAAAAAGCGATGAAAAATCAATACGCACGAAATGCAACGTCACGAGCAGTGTTCTAGCCAGGCCAGTTTTACAGGGCGGTACCACCCTGTTCAAAATTCAGAGATCATTTTACCGCCCTGTTTAAAAATGTAACTTGCAATGCATTTTCTATTACAACACCACACTGTTTGAGTTTAACTCCCGCCCTGTTTGAAAATCCAGGGCCTTAAAATCATAGGAAAATGCAGTCATCCCGCCCTGTTTGGACAAATTTCTGGCTAGAACACTGTGGAGAATGCACAGAGCTCACATTTCTATGACGTGTACAATATCAGTGACGTCATTCCAATAAAGTCAGCCAATCTCTCAAGTTTGGCATGATTTAACAAATTGGTAGAACTTTAGAATCCAGATCAGCATGGTCAGACATGTCAGAACAGAAGTGGCACACAGTGGAAATAATTATAAACACATGAAAATGACACACTGATAAGCCAACGTCTACTGCGAGGATTAAATAGCAGCGGTTGTCTGTAATCGCAACTCGCTGGCGTACAAAGAAACTTTGTACTTGTACGGAAGTTCCTTTGGACGGCAGCGAGTTGTGATTACAGGCAACAGCTGCACTGCAGCGACAGCTAGGGCCTAGGCCTAGGCCTATTTTGCAATTCATACAATACAGCGTTTTTCCTTTTAGTAATAACGTCAACAATACATTTCTTGCCTCCTTCCCTTACTTCAATACTCATAACCGTCAACAGAATTATCATGGGCCTATCGTCTGGTCCCGATAACTCTGGATGACTTAAACGTACTATAGTGAGGGCGTCGGACTAGCATTTCGAGTTGGCAGTTTTGCCTCCTGTGTTGTTGCGTCTGTTCAACTTCGCTTCTGCAACTGTAAAGGAACAAGAATTGCAATTGTAAGTCACATTTCGTTCTTCTTGCCTATTCTTCCTCGTTGTGTTCTCCGTGACATGGGCCTGTTCGCTTACCTCAACGGAATAAGCGGCACACTGTGATGGAAGTTAATGACGTCGTTCCGCTTGGGGATAATGCTACAGCTGCGGCCTGAAAATAATCGTATACGTGCCTGATAATACCCCCATCACACTGAGCTAGTTCTCATTACGTTCTTGAAAATTTTGTCGAACGGGCTCAAACTGTCTGAAACGGAGTGGACGCAACTTTTTACGAACTTCATGGACGGGACGGGTGCTCCAGAACATCAAGGCATTATTTGCCCAAGGGTTACACGTTCTAGCCCGTTTTACGATTTTTTAGGACGGGGCAGGACGTTTTGAGAACTGCTCCAGGGTGACAGGCCCTTAACAAAGACGACATATTCTGCTTCTTCTGCAACTACTGCTGGCCATGCTCACTACATAACTTAAATGAATTTTCAGTGTTATATTTAGGGCTATCAATTTACAGAAATACTGGATAGGAATGCAGAAGGTTGGTACTAACCTCTCTTTCTTCTTATGGTTTGTAGTAGCGGGGGCGCCCATCTAGATACTCCCATCTCCCCTAACCCTTTGTCCCTCCACCAATACGGAAACTGTACAGTTCGTAACATTCCTTTGGGAGGTATGTTTCCAGCAGCTGCTGGCAATGAAGTAGCCCCTCGTGATCTACCACATCGACCAGATTGCACCATTTATAAAATACTAGAAAAGTACCCGTCCTATGGACGGGCAGAGGTGTCACCATAGGGAGTAAGGATGCCGCCATGAAGTAGATGCCAAAGACATATTGTAGAAATTTTATGACTATTATGGCTTTTAGTATACATGTAGTTTTTCAGCGGAAAACAATCACGGTGTGGACCACAGAAATGACCGGTGAAGGGCCCCCGGACGGGTAGGGGTGGTGCCGATTATAGGACATTTTCCCCCAGATATTTGCCCCTACCGAGTTTGCCCCCCCCCCCGAACATCATTCTGCCACCCGGACATTCCCCATAGTCTTTCTGTCTGAGGCTAGATGTCCTAGTGGGGCCGAAGTCCTATGAGGTAAATGTTCGGGGGGGGGGGTGGGAAGTCCATGGCTTTTAGTAATATTTCAGCGGAAAACCTTCCAATAATGGACTGAATCACGCAAATGACCAGTGAACGTTTCCCAGGACGGGTAGGGGTGGTGCCGATTCTAGGACATTTTCCCCA
>NMRB01001987.1:7002-20518 GCA_002633025.1 Notospermus geniculatus | reverse complement strand
CATTTATTCAGTGGGAATCTACAGTATATAGGCTCTGAAGGGGGTCAGATGAAGCTGTGAAGGGCTTTTTGCGGTGGTAGTGACGATTTTGCTATTTTTTAGGCGCTTTTTTACGGTTTTTGACACTTGAAATTTTGGCATTTTTCCTTGAAAAAGTGCTAAAATTTTAGTGTTTTGACCACCGCAGTAGCGATTTTCTAGTCTTCCATCTGACCCCCTTCAGAGCCTATATACTGGTGCGCACCCCGCCGTCGAGCTACACCCCCTTTCTGTCAATCCTGGATCCGGCCCTGGGTTCAGATTCACTGGAATGGTAGGCCTAGTGTGACAACTGATAATGAATGCCGACTAAATACGAAACTATTTGTTGAAGCGAAGATGACCCGGATTCATACAGTTGTAGGCTCACATGAGTCCTATCTGTACCGTGTATTTGCTTATCAGCCGCTGTTTATTATAAGTAGGTCACTGGAATTCCACTTCAGCTTAAAATAAACTTGGGAAGTTCCCATAAAGAAAAATGCCTTAAAACCACACTTTGCAGGCCAAAAGTTGCACTTATTTTTTGTGCAAAACCATCTATGAGTGATACCCTATCCGTTGAACATGACCGTTATGCACTAAATACCACCGGTTTTCAGTGCATAGCGGACAAAGAATCGCACTTTGCCTTTTATAGTATAGAGGTATGGTGGTAATCCATTCAGGAAGGCGCAAAGTATCACTCTGTGGTAATGATTCAGCCTGACTTTTCGTCCTTCCGTGTCACACCCCCAGAACAGCCTCCGATGGAGACGTGGCCAAAGGTGAGCTCCTCCAAGTATGTCCTGACTCGTGAACCAATGGCGACATATTGGCCCTTGTTGCTCAAATGGAGGGGGCTTCGTTTTCAAGGCAGGTGCATTTTCCCTTTGCAAAGCCAGTCTTCTTGCACTTGCATGCAACATACTTCAAAATGGAATCTGGTGCAAAGGGAATGGTTCTCCATTCAATGGTCAGCTGTCCTTCAATCTCCTTCCACCCATGGCCATCGGCAGATGGGGCAGATATGTTCTGCTGGAGACACCTTCTCTGTATAGCAGCCTGGAAGTTTGCTCTTTTCAGATGACAGAGGAGGGAATTTTTGTAGGGTGGCATCAATCTTGAATCGCAGCCTGAAAATATCATACCTAGCACCATTCACACTGCTGAACGTCCCTTTGTCGTACAGATCACAAACAAACTGCTCTACGTTTTGGATCTATGTTGTCCAGTGTCTAGGATTCTCCTAGCTGTGAAGAGGTCTTGATACTTGGGGTTGTTTTTCACAGGGTTTAGTGCTTTCATTTCCCCTTTGCCATTGAATGAACTAACACTGTCAGAAACAGTGGAGTCCATTCAGTGCATCACTCACTTTTTCTCCCAGGATGGATGAGATGGAATTGATATGGACAAGTCGGAAGTCCGACATTGGTCCAAAGTGCATGAAGATGGTTGCTGTGATGTCTGGGCACATAGGCTGTACAGACAGCTATGATAATGACATCTGTGTCCTCACTTCGTATGACGATGTCTGCATGATCTCTTGCAGCATGTCTGGCATGGAGAATCATCCTGGTATCTGCCTCCTCATGGTCACAAGTCAGGTCCTGCTCTTGTTTAACGCAAAGTGTTCCACCATTAGCTTGGAGGGAATGGCACTGGCCTCCATGCCTCACATACACTGTAACACCTTTTAGGTCCTCAGGCTCTATATTTCTCCAGATTTCAAAGAAAAACTCAATTAGAGCTTCCTTGTTTATCCCATGTGACAAAAATTTCCTGAATTGCTTGGGCGTTTTCTGCTCCTTTCTGGTGATGGAAATTCGCTGGACACCTTTGATGCTCATCTCTGCAACAAAGTCAATCCGCTTGGCTTGGTGGTGAGAGGCAATGGCCACAAGCCGCTGCAAGACGTTTTCTGCTAGTATAGAAATAAAAATAAACTTGTCGGATATACGCTTTACGTTCTATCCGACAAGTTTATTTTTATTTCTATATCGCCTATCGCCTATGAAATGCCATTCATAGACTTTTCCCGCTAGCTTGCCAAAAGTTGGTGGAACCTCCTTTATCTTCTGTAACAGAGCCATTCCATCGATTATCCAAGCACAAGAGGATTGAGGCCCCGGATTGAGGCTTCATCTCACATTCAGCCGGGGTTTCCAGCGGCATGGAGAAAACGCGGAATTCCACGGAATTCCGCTAGACAATAATTTGGTGGTCTGCAGTTTATACAGTACTATTAACTGGTGTGAAACTTGTCACGTGGATCATCCCCTCCCGTCCCCTCCCCTTCACTGTAAAAACGAATGGGCTCGAGAGACCCATGATTTTGTCCACTACCTGGACACATGGGTTTCAAAAATGTGTTCAATGGAGAATGGGTCCATGGTGCCCAGAATATTTGTTCTTCGAGCCTGAAGCGGACAAGTCTATAGGTTCCAGTAACCCGTAATGAGAGTTTCATAGGTCACTTTGGCCCATCTACGAATGCTACCGTGGGGTGTTGGCACCCATGAGCAGCAATAGTAGATGGGCCAAAGTGACTTTTGAAACTGGTCATTATGGGTTACTGGAACCTAAGGACCTCCTCGTTTCAGGCTCGAAGAACAAATATTCTGGGTACCATGGACCCATTCTCATCTCAAACCCACGTGTCCAGGTAGTGGACAAAATGGTTTTTACAGTGTTATCTCTTATCATATTGGCACTAGCCTAGAAACGAGGTAGCAAGGTGATTGGGCAACAGAAACAATCCCGCTGTGGCTGCATTCCAGCTGCTTTGCTTGGCCTTGTTATTTCATTATTATTATATGCTACATGTGTTCAGGCCAGTGTATAGTTTATTCCATTGTTAAAAGCTATAATTACAGTTACGGATTCCTGGCGGATTTCCGTGGAATTCCGCGTTTTCTCCATGCCGGGTTTCCAGATGTCTGCCCCGTGTGTTGATTTTCTGTTTTTGTCTTTCTCCCTGCACACCTTGAGGGCCATCTTAAACGGTTCTTTGTCCTCATGGTCGCATAGTAGCCTTGTCGTACAGATTTTCTAAGGTGGCTAACAGGACGTCAATATCCGTGGTCTGTCTCACACAGCTGTTTGGGCCTCCATTGAAGTGAATTGATCACCCTGTTGTCAATTACTAACAGCGGTTCGAGTAATACCGCCTCACTTTCTGAGACTTATATAAGAACAAGGCGCAGGTCTTGAATTCCTGTACAAAATGAGCGCGCAAAAAACAGAAAATTCACAAACGTGATCGAGTTTGTATGTTGATATTGTGGATTGGTACTTATTCAGCCATGATGCTGTATCATTCGTTTTCTACTCCGAGGATTCTTTCATGGTGAAATATGTACTTAACTTTTTTTGACCACAATAGCATCCTCACAAATGGTTATTTGGCAAATAGAAAGATAGGAAAGCATGCACTGATATTTTGTCTAAAGCATGCGGTCGTCAAATCAAATTTCGCATTTCAGTGCGCTTAGATATACAAAAGAAAGCTATGGAATTTCCATTGTGTTCAAAGTTTGTCGTTTGAAATGCAAATGAGCAAGCAATGATGCAACGTTCTCATTGCCGCATAACGATGTAAACACCTAAAGAAACACGTAAGACAGGTTACTTCATCGTCAAGAACCTAAAGAGGTTATCAAACCATTTCGATGGAAGGATTCAAAAGCCTCAAACAGCCGTGCTCAGCGCCAACGTCCACCTATTGCAAGGCCGAGTCCACCGAGCTTTTATCATTATTATTACTCAGCTTTTTCATTTCAGCTTCCCGGGACACGAGGCGGTCTTCCTGCAGAGCAGCATTGGGTGTTTGGGCAGGAGACTCGGCTTTCTGAAACAAATAACCATATGTACACTTTGTGAAAGCTCCCCCCCCCCCAAAAAAAGCAAAAATTCTCTTCCATTTTTTTACCAGAAGTCACCCAAAGTATAGGGAAGTAGAAATGGAGGACACTGCGGAATGGGAACAGTATCCCCACCAAGAGCTCCAAAACCACATGAGAGAGACTGGGACATTTCCTCAACAGGGAGAAAAGGAAGTGGGCAGTCGCCAAATTTTATTCTTGAATATAAGAATGTAAAAATCAAGCAACTAAACTTTCTCTCTTCGAACCCCCAGTTCAAGCACTGGAAGCGCACGAGCTGTAATAACGACAGCAAATTGAATCGCACTTTGCTTTTCTGACGTTATTACCTTGGCAGATTCTGAACTCCAACTGCACCCGAGTTGCCCCCAGGAGTGGAAAGTTTCGAAAAATCGCCGTTCGTTTTCAAGAAATATCATCAGTAAAACATGCTGTATTTTGGGGTCATTTTAAGATTTTCGTTAAGTTCTCCGTCTGTTGAAGTACATTACAGATAATGGAATAATCAACTTCTGCATGACCATCTCGCTGCAAGTTCATGTCTTGTTCAACCACTGTAACGAGCTGCGACCACTTTATCTGCTGAGCATTGTACTCGGAAAAAAGCAGCTTTCTGAAACTGAACTTGAAAATCTTCCCTTTCAAAACATGTATGATGAGATCTGAGTGCAAGAAAATTTATGTCGTGTCATTTACATACTTGAGCATTTCTTGTTTTGTTATGCCATCCAGAGTTCTCCCAATTATTTCGGACTGTTTTCATCAGATGAGGGGGATCATATATAAAATAGATCTTCTCCCCGGGGCGATGGGGTTGTTGGCGTAGTAGTAGCCCGGTTCCCTGGTCAGCGTCCAGATGGTGCTGCTAGACGGTGGCCAGGCAGTAGCCGTAGCTTTTCCCCTGAATTTCGGGGAAAGGGTCTGGCCTCGGGATTCATAGTGTCAATTAATCTGACAATAAAAAAAAAGGACGAATTTGGGAATAATGATAGAGGAAAATATGGATTTAGCTAATTCATACTTGTTACATACAGCACCGGTAAAAAGAACGTGCATTTATGAGTTTGAAGTATGTTTTACTTGGCCGAATCGATTACAGAGAATCGGTAGGCTGGCTTAGTCTCCTGTCCATGACGCCACTTCTCAAATCATGCTCAACGGCTACTGCCTGGCCTCCATCTACGCCGCGCCATCTGACGGTGGCCAGGGAACAAGGCTAGCGTAGTAGTAACCATCACTGTCCTGATGCAAACGGAAGAACTTCCTTTTTGGTGCGGCACGATCAGCTATATTCACTGGGACATCCACTAGAAAATTTTCCAACATAGAATTAGAATTAGAATTAAGTTTATTGTGCCTTATAAAATACAAGATATTTCATATCGGCTAGAGATACAATAAACCCGTGCATAGAGCAACAAGAATAGATTATAGAAGGAATAGACGTACGGCAAAGAGGGACCTGTGTCTGGAATGTACCCTCTTCGCCACAGTTGGAAGAAAAGTGCTGATCAACATAATTAATAACGTGATATTAAAATAGGCCTTGGCCTTAAACGCATATGAACCCTAAATACTAAGAATATTAACATATATGAACCCTATATGAAAGATATATAAACTATATGAAACATAATATATGAAACATGAATTATATGAAACATATATGAAACATGAATTATATAAAACATATATGAAACGCATATGAACCCTAAATACAGTGTACGTACAGTTCAGGTTATTTTTAGGGATGTTGAGATCAGTGACTTATCACGGATCCTTATACGTATACGGATCGAAATATACAGAAAATTTGTCCTCGTTGTACAGAATACGTATAAGGATCAGTGATAAGTCGCTGATCTCAACATCCCTATTGATACATGTTAGGTTTTCGTAACTCCTCCAATGGCTTTCATCTGATGGTTTTCGTTACACCAACAACGGCAAAAGTATTAGCATGTAATATCAGATAACACATTTGGACCACTGGGATATCCACTAGAAAAAAGTCTAACACACATGTATATATACATGGTAGGTTTTCGTAACTCCTACAACGGCATTCATCTGATGGTTTTCGTTAAACCAACAATGGCAAAAGTATTAGCATGTAATATTAGAGAGCATACTATGGCCACTGGGATATCCACTAGAAAATTATTAGCATGTATAATTATGATGCTTCATCAATCTGTGTGTATCTTGCCTTCAGTTCTCTTGCCACTGGTTTTGATAGGCAAGCACCCTTTTCAGTAAGGCCGAAGACCCAGAAGATCACACTGTTGCGTTGAACCACATCGATCCATATGGCTTTGACCGTTTTTCAGTTGCAACATTTTGAGGCCTACAACCCCATAAACCACTGCAGACTCAATGTAGTTGCCCCCACAGATTGAACTTGACCAATCCATGGCTGGCTATCCTTATCTTTTGTGTAAACTGCTACAATGTAGCCTTCCTTGATTGCGGTCCTTTCATACTAAGGTGTTCCAGGTTCCTCATGAACGCCATGCTACCTGGATCTTATGTTTTGTGTAAACTGCTACCATGTCGCCTTCCTTGATTTCGGTCCTTTCACACTCAGGTGTTCCAGGTTCCTGAAAAACGGCATGCTGGCTATCCTTATCTTCTGTGTAAACTGCTACCATGTCGCCTTCCTTGATTTCGATCCTTTCATACTCATGTGTTCCAGTTTCCTGATGAACGCCATGCTGGCTGGATCTTATCTTCTGTGTAAACTGCTACCATGTCGCCTTCCTTGATTTCGGTCCTTTCATACTCAGGTGTTCCAGGTTCCTGATGAACGCCATGCTGGCTCGATCTTATCTTCTGTGTAAACTGCTACCATGTCGCCTTCCTTGATTTCGATCCTTTCATACTCAGGTGCTCCAGGTTCCTGATGAACGCCCTGTCTGCCAATAGTTATCTGAAATAAGCAGTGACCTAGTAAGTAAACCGCCATTTAAAGTTTAATTCAGTCAATACCTTTTTTACATGTTAACCTTTACCTCTTATCATAAAGGTCATTGCAAAATCGAAATTAGCACACTGGTCTTCGTCTTTAGACCTCCAACAAACTTGGCATGTTTGTTCAGACTGACCTCCTTCATTCACCGTTGCGGTGGCATTCCTCAGTCTCACCACCCTGTGACCAGACTTCATTGGAGTTTGTTGTGCCTTGGGTTCAGCCATGTCAGCCTCCATAACCTTCTCTGGCCCATCGGGTACAGCGGTTTGGGATGCAGCTTGGTAGCTATGGGGTATGCTCTCTTCTTTTGACTTAAGAAGAGTCAACCAATTGGCAAAGCTTACTGTCAGTTCCTCGGGCCTCTCTTTGTGGGCCTTCTTTAGTCACTTCTGCGTCCTTTGAAAAGCTGTCAGCTTGTCATTCACGTCTTGCAATTCGTTTGAGTGACATTCAAAACCTGGTTTGTCACATTAATACACAGTCATTCATGTAGTGAGTGACATCTTTGTTACTTGGGAAAATAATGTTGAAGAACTTGATACATGTATGGTACCAAGCAAATATTCCTCCATTTGGTCGGAATCATTGAAAGTTTTCCCAGCCCATTCCAGGAAATCTTGGGTAGCGGAGGTGTATGCAGTGGGGCGGTATTGCAGTCCATTGCAAGTAATGTTCAGCTTCACTTTCACTTGGTTAATAACCGCTGGGCTTCGTTGCCACATATTGCATCCAGTGCATTTGCAGGTTAGGTTGAAGCAGCTGGTTATTACTGATGACCTGCTTACAGCTTTTGGACTTTTAATCATTTGGCACTCGACCGATTCACACTCTGCTTGCTTCAGGAATGTGGAATTGTCATGTGCAGGTTCATCTACACAAGGATTTGGCACTTTGTCAATTTCAGTCACTGTAGTGGTGGGGGTTGTTTGCAGGTGCTTGATATCGTCGAATGTGGCAGTACCGAGGTTGGAGAATGAGTGCTGCCAACTTCACTTCATCGATGAGTGACCCGCAGGCTGTCAAGGTATTTACTTTGCATTGGTCTGGCAGTGCGAACGTCTTCTGCCGTACTTCTCGCCCATAGGATGTATAGTGACAGTTTCTTCTTCAACTGTTTTTGTCACTTGGCCAGAGAGGTTGATCTAAAAGTCTGATAGGATGTTATTAGGGAGGGGTTCTAGGATAGGAGAGGGTGCTGGCAATTGCTATTGCTATTAATGTTTGATATAAAACGTGTGTTTGTGGAGGGGGGGGGGCACTACTAGTATTTGTTTGTGCGATTCATTATTCATAGGAAAATGATTCTATGAATGCAAAAATGGTCATTTATATCACTGCTGCACAATTTGGTTTGCAAATCTTCATAGCGTACCTGGTTTGCGAAAAAGTAGATAATGAGGATGTATTGTTGCGGATGGTCCGGACTTAGAAAATTCAGATAATTTCGCCTTCTTCGTAGTCGTAGTTGTGCGCGCGGCTCGTTTTCTCTTGTTCTGGTGTGGCTTTTTCCCGCCAGTTGGTGTTTTCGGAATAGTCAGTCCTCCATCAGTAGACTTAATTTCCTGCATGGAGTTGGTACCGTTACTTCTCATGAATTTCGCGAATATACTGCGGCGCTCTTTATTCGACTTGGCGGCATAGGTTGCTGGGTTCATTGTGAACTGTTCGTAATTTGGTGCGAGATGATATTCCCCGTATCCGATCAAGGCTCTCCTGACATCTTTATACTGGGCGGTGATGTGGTTCATCAATATCTGTGCGAGTTCGAGAAGCAGCTTCGGTTTCCAACCTACACTACTCACGCTGGTGATTCAAACGTAAAATCTTTTTTTCGTACGCGATTTTTACCCAAGCATAACTAATCGTGTTGACTATTTTTGCAGTTGTTTAGGCAAATAGAAGGGGCGACAGCTTATTATGTAATCACCCATCACCCCTTCCTTTTACCAGATGAACTGCGAATGCGACAAGCACCATTATTTATGCGTCAACGACTTCGCGTACGAATAAAATAATTTTGTGTTTGAATCACCAGCGTGCTACTCAAAGAAGGTTAAGGACCACCTTTTTCCTAACTCATGATTCTCTTTCAGGCACTGCTTCAGAACATGTTATGCAACAACTGAAACCTACCATAGGACACTTGTGTGTTTGTACATAGGCCTAGCTATGCCCTAGGCCTACACTACCTACAGATAATACCGTAGACAGGACAGATAAAACAGGCCACAGCCAAGGCCTTGGCTTCACAGCCATCGAACTCACAATAAAATGTAGGCCAATGCTAGTTTGTTTGGACCAACATCACCACACAACAGAGAGTTACCGGCAGTGCGCACTCACCCGACTTCATCAGTTGATGTACACAACCCTACATAGGGTGTATATGTAGGCCTACATATACATACAAAAAGTCGAACACATGTGCACACTGACCGAGCCTGAACAATGCCACGAAAAAAGCTGTGCTATGGAAAACTCAGCGTACAATTTCCCGAACTTCATGCACTAAATTCGTGACTGAACTACATATTTTTGTTCCGTTCCTAAAAATCTGTTGAAAATCGGATGATGGTTGGCAGTTTAATGGATTGAAATACAGTGTTCTGAGGTCTCAGCCTGGCTGTACACAAAGGAAAATGGCGACTGATTCCGCACTGAATGCTGAATGAATGTTAAAATTAACTGGGAATAGAAATAATAACTGCATAACATCATTTCCATTGCAAAAAATATATATTAAATTATAAAAAAATCAGGTGATTTTTAAATGGCCAATAAAGGGAGATTGCGATAAAACTGCTTATTTTCCTTTTCCAATGCCAATATTGGGCCATTATCGGCAGGACACCTATGCCGTGCAATATTGCCAGTACATGTATTTAGCCAATATTCGGCCAATATTGTGAATATTGGCTACACTGGAGATTTTTTTGTAATTTCCGGATAGTGAAAATACATGCAAATATGCTAAATATACTAATATTGGTCAATTGTTGGACATATGCTGGCACTATGCCCGATGTCTGTGCAATTTTTACAATATCAAGCGAATATTGGCTGAGTATTGGCAAAATTGGCCCAATATTGGCCAACATTAGCCAATACAAGGCCAATATTGTGCGCTGTCTGGGTTGTGAAAGCCCCCCCCCCCAAAAAAAAAAAACAAAAACAAAAATTATCTTCTCTTCCATAGGATGTATAGTGACAGTTTCTTCGTGGCTTTTTCCCGCCAGTTGGTGTTTTCGGAATAGTCAGTCCTCCATCAGTAGACGTAATTTCCTGCGTGGAGTTGGTCTTGTTTAACCACTATAACGAGCTCCGACCACTTTATCTGCTGAGCATTGTACTCGGAAAACAGCAGCTTTTTGAAACTGAACTTGAAAATCTTCCCTTTCAAAACATGCATGATGAGATCTGGGTGCAAGAAAATTTATGTCGTGTCATTTACATACTTCAACATTTCTTGTTTTGTTATGCCATCCAGAGTTCTCCCAATTATTTCGGACTGTTTTCATCAGATGAGGGGGATCATATCTAAAATAGATCTTCTCTCCGGGACGATGGGTGTTGTTGGCGTAGTAGCAGCCTGGTTCCCTGGTCACTGTCCAGATGGTGCTGCTAGACGGTGGTCAGGCAGTAGCCGTTGCTTTTCCCCTGAATTTTGGGGGAAAGGGTCTGGCCTCGGATTTCATAGTGTCAATTAATCTGAGAATGAAAAGGACGAATTTGGGAATAATTATAGACGAAAGTATGGATTTATCTAATTCATACTTGTTACATACAGCACTGGTAAAAAGAACGTACATTTATGAGTTTGAAGTATGTTTTACTTGGCCGAATCGATTACAGAGAATCGGTAGGCTGGCTTAGTCTCCTGCCCATGACGCCACTTCTCAAATCATGCTCAACGGCTACTGCCTGGCCTCCATCTACGCCGCACCATCTGACGGTGGCCAGGGAACAAGGCTAGCGTAGTAGTAACCATCACTGTCCTGATGCAAACGGAAGAACTTCCTTTTTGGTGCGGCACGATCAGCTATATTCACTGGGACATCCACTAGAAAATTTTCCAACAGAATTAGAATTAGAATTAAGTTTATTGTGCCTTATAAAATACAAGATATTTCATATCGGCTAGAAATACAATAAACACGTGCATAGAGCAACAAGAATAGATTATAGAAGGAAGAGACGTACGGCAAAGAGGGTCCTGTGTCTGGAATGTACCCTCTTCGCCACAGTTGGAAGAAAAGTGCTGATAAACATAATTAATAACGTGATATTAAAATAGGCCTTGGCCTTAAACGCATATGAACCCTAAATACTAAGGATATTAACATATATGAACCCTATACATATATAAACAAAATGAAACATGATATACTAGTATGAAACATGAATTATATGAAACATATATGAAACATGAATTATATAAAACATACATGTATATGAAACGCATATGAACCCTAAATACGTAGGTTATTTTTAGGGAGGTTGAGATCAGCGACTTATCACGGATCCGTATACGTATACGGATCGAAATATACACAAAATTTGTGCTCGTTGTGCAGAATACTATCCGTATATGTATAAGGAATCCTTATTGATACATGGTAGGTTTTCGTAACTCCTCCAATGGCTTTCATCTGATGGTTTTCGTTACACCAACAACGGCAAAAGTATTAGCATGTAATATCCGAGAACACATTTGGACCACTGGGATATCCACTAGAAAAATTATTAACACACATGTATATACATGGTAGGTTTTCGTAACTCCTACAACGGCATTCACGTTAAACCAACAATGGCAAAAGTATTAGCATGTAATATTAGAGAGCATACTATGGCCACTGGGATATCCACTAGAAAATTATTAGCATGTATAATTATGATGCTTCATCAATCTGTGTGTATCTTGCCTTCAGTTCTCTTGCCACTGGTTTTGATAGGCAAGCACCCTTTTCAGTAAGGCCGAAGACCCAGAAGATCACACTGTTGCGTTGAACCACATCGATCCATGGCTTTGACCGTTTTCCGGTTGCAACATTTTGAGGCCCACAACCCCTTAAACCACTGCAGACTCAATATAGTTGCCCCGACAGATTGAACTTGACCAATCCATAGCTGGCTATCCTTATCTTCTGTGTAAACTGCTACAATGTAGCCTTCCTTGATTTCGGTCCTTTCATACTCAGGTGTTCCAGGTTCCTGATAAATGGCATGCTGGCTATCCTTATCTTCTGTGTAAACTGCTACCATGTCGCCTTCCTTGATTTCGATCCTTTCATACTCAGGTGTTCCAGGTTCCTGATGAACGCCCTGCCTGCCAATAGTTATCTGAAATAAGCAGTGACCTAGTAAGTAAACCGCCATTTAAAGTTTAATTCAGTCAATACCTTTTTTACGTCTTTACCTTTCCCTCTTATCATAAAGGTCATTGCAAAATCGAAATTAGCACACTGGTCTTCGTCTTCAGACCTCTTACAAACTTGGCATATTTGTTCAGACTGACGTCCCTCATTCACCCTTGCGGTGGCATTCCTCAGTCTCACCACCCTGTGACCAGACTTCATTGGAGTTTGTTGTGCCTTGGGTTCAGCCATGTCAGCCTCCATAACCTTTTCTGGCCCATCGGGTACAGCGGTTTGGGATGCAGCTTGGTAGCTATGGGGTATGCTCCCTTCTTTTGACTTAAGAGTCACACAATTGGCATAGCTTACTGTCAGTTCCTCGGGCCTCTCTTTGTGGGCCTTCTTTAGTCGCTTATGCTTCCTTTGAAAAGCTGTCAGCTTGTCATTCACGTCTTGCAATTCGTTTGAGTGACATTCAAAACCTGGTTTGTCACACTAATACACAGTCATTCAAGTAGTGAGTGACTTCTTTTTTACTTGGGGAAATAATGTCGAAGAACTCGATATGGTACCAGGCAAATATTCCTCCATTTGGTCGGAATCATTGAAAGTTTTCCCAGCCCATTCCAGGAAATCTTGGGTAGCGGAGGTGTATGCAGTGGGGCGGTATTGCAGTCCATTGTAAAGTAATGTTCAGCTTCACTTTCACTTGGTTAATAACCGCCGGGCTTTGTTGCCACATATTGCATCCAGTGCATTTGCAGGTTATGTTGAAGCAGCTGGTTATTACTGATGACCTGCTTACAGCTTTTGGGACTTTTAGTCATTTAGCACTCGACTGATTCACACTCTGCTTGCTTCAGGAATGTGGAATTGTCATGTGCTGGTTCATCTTCACAAGGATTTGGCACTTTGTCAATTTCAGTCACTGTAGTGGTGGGGGTTGTTTGCAGGTGCTTGATATCGTCGAATGTGGCAGTACCGAGGTTAGAGAATGAGTGCTGCCAACTTCACTTCATCGATGAGTGACCCGCAGGCTGTCAAGGTATTTACTTTGCATTGGTCTGGCAGTGCGAACGTCTTCCGCCGTACTTCTCGCCCATAGGATGTGTAGTGACGGTTTCTTCTTCAACTGTTTTTGTGACTTGACCAGAGAGGTTGATCTGAAAGTCTGATAGGATATTATTAGGGAGGGGTTATAGGATAGGAGAGGGTGCTGGCAATTGCTATTGCTATTTAAAATGTTTGATATACAACGTGTTTTTGTGGATGGGGGGGGGGGGGGA
>NMRB01001986.1:94735-105745 GCA_002633025.1 Notospermus geniculatus | reverse complement strand
TTAACCCTTTCGCAGGCAGATTTCGGTGCAGATATCTACCCCCGCGGGCGGATAAATTTAGCGTATTTACCGGTTACGGTTATTCTTCAAAATACTAATAAAATCACACTAAATCTGAGAGCAAGTGCCCTACAAGTGTTGTTTTTATGTAGGCCTAGACTGTGCATGCATGCCTGTGTATCAGTGCCTGACCCATCATCATTTACAACCTCAACACCTGATTCCTCTCCAAAATCACCCAAAATCACCAAAATCATCAGGGTCCAGGTCACCCCCGCACTCTGGATCATCAAACTCATCATCAGAGTCATTCAACGAAGAATAAACATCATCCAACTCGTATTTACGCTTAGAAATGCCACTAGAATGGCATACCCATGCTCCTGTCACGCCATGTTTACTTCCGGGTATTTAAATCGCCCTTTAAACTTTTATAACATCCACCACGGCCACGCTCACGGCTGAAAACACCATGCACGGCGATCTGAGAGACATCTTTTGTTGTTCAGACGAACTAACGAGGAGATATCGGCCATGGGCCAATCAGAAAAGGCGTTTCAAAGCAGGTTCGGCATGGCGACAAAAATGTCGCTTTGCCTGCCGGCCTGTCGGCGACAAAAATGTCGCTCTGCCTGCAAAAGGGTTAACACTGTCATAGCGATCTCATCTGATTGTCAAGAGGCAATAGAAAAAGATGAGATTGTCCATGCAAGAAATGAACAACGTGATTATGCAACAAAGTCCACATAACACGCATTACCATTGTACAATACATTTTGCGACCCAAACCCTTTGGCGCCATCAAACAAGCTAAAACCCTAATGGTCATTTCCTTTTTCCCAGTCCCATGCTAAGGGCACAAAGAACGTAATAAATCATGGAAAAAAACAGGCAAATTAGGGAATACCTTGACAAGCTATAAGAACATGCTGGTCAGTCTTGACGTAGTAGAAGGCGGCACTTTGCATCCTAACTCGACCTGATTTCGCTGTACATATGGCTCTACATCAGTACAGGTGATTTGCTCTGGTACCAGGAATGCTTCCTGGACGCTGGTTGTCAGCCGTTCTCCTCCACTCACCCTGTCATATGTCATTCTCCCATATTAGTCCCGCTATACTGTGGCATATACATTGTTAATGACCTCGTTATATACGACACACAAGATGAGAAAACACGCTAAGTGACAGGAGCAAAATCTGCATACAGATTTCCCGCATTTAGCAGCAATTGATCACCATGGCGGTGTCTTATTAATCGTGTGGACGTCATTTTCATCATGGGTTGACAAGAAAGTGTACGCTCATGTTCCGCTGTATCGATCCCAACATTTAATAAGAAGGAGCGACGTGCGAATAAATTTTGAGGATGAGGAATTGAGTCCCAAGAAAAATTTCACGGCTTCAGACCTTTTAAAAGTTCATTATCATAAACTGCGAATTTCTCAACAAATGCAAGATCTTGTCAACACAGAACAAAGAACCTGCTGCATATCAAAATCGTGAAAGCAGCATATTGGAGAACCATTCTCTTGATAAAACACCCATGATTCTATGAATATTTGGTCGATATCAACCCGAGATCAAGACAAATTACCGATTTTCTTTATTGACTGTTACAGCCTGTTCCGTTATAAACGACCGTGGAGTTTGATCCTCAGAGGCCGATCCATAAACGCAGGTGACAACCCAGAACCCCTTGCTAGCTTGGTAGCAATAACACATTCGTGCTATTATTTATCCAACATTGGCGCTAATGGCAACAGTCATAGTCCCCATAGTCTTTATCACTGCCGAGGGCTGCCGCATTTATTTTGAGGAGTAACTGAGTCCCACTAGGCGCAAGAAGTTGCTCTATTGCATGTGGCATGAAAAACCATCATTACCGAGGTGTTTTCTTCAAAGTTCTTGCAGCTGTTTTAGAAAAAGTGTGAACTTTTACACGGAAAGTAATGTGATGCACATCAAACTGTTACTAGTGGTCAAAACACTTGTCCAACAAAGTGTTTTCATATCTCATGTGAACAACGACATCTTACGTTCTGTCAAACCCAGTCATGATTTCAGTTAAACAAACTGTAGAACAATCTTTTTTCCCAGCCTGCCAAAAATGTGTAGAAACTCTGGCTATTGAAAGCCCTCAGAATGCTGAAGTATGCTCAAGTATAGGCCTATGTTCGATCTCACTCTCGTTTCCCACAGTACAGACCCACATTGCCTGATTGCCTACAGGGCATATTCAAATGATTTCATGAATCATATGTTAGACAAAGAATGCATGAACCAACACACTGCAATTCCGTGGATGTAGGCCTAGCATACCTTAGAACGTGGTCAGTTTAGTTTGTACAATTGTTTGAAGGAATATCAAAGGTGACTGATCTGAATGAACGAAAACTGCTGTTTTTTTCTTTGGTAGATTATCGTACGCACGATTTGAAATTGTCAGAAAGAACAAAAAGCTTATACATATTGGTATTATTGAAACTGTTTTTAGAAAGAAAGGATTATCCTGAACAAGAAACAAATACATGGATGACAAAACTAAAAGGGTGATATTACATCATCCCTGTATTTATAGATTAATATACCAAATTTGTATATTGATTGATAAAATCCAGCTTGATGTATCCATTTTGATACAAGCTGTATAGGGTTATTCTACTTGGAATATTTACCTGCTGACACCTGAGCATATAGTAACTGAAGACCCAATGATTCTCTTCTCAAATTCCCAATCAACAAACATGTTACAGGCACTGTGTTGTGAGACTAGAACTTTTTTGCCCAGTGAACTTGATCAATGTAACAACATGTAAGAACAAAAATCCAACTACATAACTTGTTGTGTTGGCAGTTTGCCCCATCCCAGTCGTGCAATGTCAATGATTTCCTATTTTACGATTTGACCCAATTACAAGGAAGAAATCCTGGTTTTAATATCAGTTACTACCAGAGCAGTGGTTGACATGAGTCCGACATCACGCCACTGCACATCACCAATTAAAGTCCATTATCTTTTCACAGCAATCGGAGGATCAAGAATCAGTGGTTGCACAATACTTCAGGGGTCTTATTTTAGAACGTTCCTTCAAATGTTAAGGTCGACCTTACAATGTAAGTCTATTGTAAAACCATCCAGAACAATAGATTTAAGGTGGACCTTAATGTGGACCTTAAAGCCCCACAGTATTGAATTTTACGATATTTTCGAAAAGTTAGGAGAGTGCACATAGAGGTCCCATAGCCTCGTGAAAGTCCCCAAAATGCTTGCCTGATACGCACTTCACAGAATCAAGGCCTAGTTTTCAGCACGCATTGGAAAAAACTGCAGGGAGAGCTCTAATGTATTCTGACAGAGCGTAGTACATTTTACACTACGCTGACGTCGTGCGAGAATCCCGGCGATGATTTGCGTTTTTCACATTCAATACAGTGGGGCTTAAAATGTTAAGGAACGTTCTAAAATACGGCCCAAAGTCTTTTTCCTCCTTGTTTTGACCGTTGCGCAGACAGTGACGCAAACATGAAGCCGACAACAAGACAACCATCAACCTGACCAACCCTCATTGCCATCAACAACGTCGCCACAACCCTAAATCAATTTCGAGAGCCCACACGGCTACATTGGTCGATCTTAGCCGAGCGCCAGAATTCATCGGCTAGCGTATTCCTTGCGCCGGTCTAATGCTATGAAACACATCATCTTGCGGAGAAATCAATTTCTAATTAACTGTAATATTGCATGAAAACTGGTGCACAGGATTAATCCTTGCTGATGTATGTGTCGTCGCCGATACGGACCAGCGTCCATTCTTGAAGAATTAAGACATGCAGACAGGAAATACCATGGACATAGGAAGGTATGCTGGCTATCAGTTATGAGGACAGATTGTAATAGGAATACGCCTTTTTACATGGAACACATGCAGTCCATAGTAATTGGGAACTTTTTGCCACCACAGATTAAGTGTTGCTGTGGTAGAAATCTATTGACATGATTGAGAACTACTCAGGCCACCATCCCTTTTTAAAAGGAATACTACAATGGTTCATGACCGCTTTAAAGTGTTGCACTGCCACCTATTGACAATAAAGTCCCTCACCATCACGAAGCCAGAAATCAGCCAAATGGTCATGTTACAGCACCTCTACCAATCAGGTGTGCATCTGTATATTTTACAAAACTTTTGAGGCAGCGTGTGCGCGAAATTCCATTTTTAGGCATGCAAACCACTAAAAGAGACAGCCCACCATATCAACAGCTACATGTATGAGAGAGGATACATGTACTATGTGGAGGAGTGTGGGACAATGGGGATCCTGGGTACGATAGAGGGCAGCACACCAAAACCCTGTCCTACACAATGGACGCCTTTTGCGTGGGAAATTGATCAGGACCGGGATGTCAGTTTCATTTCAATAGTTTTAACCACTAGTGACACCTATTGAGGCAGTGAGCTGGGCTCCCCATTAATTACCCTAATGTTTTGAGTCGTGAGGAACGATAGTTATTTTCAGTGATGTGGGACGATTATTTCCAAGCATGTTGTAATACTGAAACCTCCATCATTTGAGGGTTAAAGTTCACCTGATGTATTATTCATGGAGACTTCCTTATTGACTTCTGCAGGCAATATATTACCTGGCCAATACCTCCATCCAATCAATATATTGCAATATTTACCTTTTATTACATCAAAACTGATTAGATAAATATCTCCTGAATAGCACCATTGCACATGTCACACCAACATTCCCAGACACAGCCTCAGTCTTAAAATTACAAGGGATTCCAACTTGGGGTAAGAAATATGTTGAAAAGATGTCTCCAAAAAGGACAAAATTGTTTCATGAATCTGCATGAGTCCCTCCTGGGTCAGCACCACACTGCAGTCTCCTCCCCCTAGTCATGGTGGGTACAAAATATAGTATGCTCTTTTCCAGGGGTCTCTTTGGAGATGCTTCTTGATAAACAAAGTAGCAGGGAACATTTCCCTCTGTCCCTATCTCTGTCCTCATGAGCAAAAAAAGCAGGTACCGGTACACAAAAGTTTGGGCAGAAGAAAATTTGTCACCTGACATAGACCTTCTGAAAGCCCTGCTTCCCTGATGCCGAACAGGGGGAAAGCTACTTTTAGGGACCATAAGTCTGTATAAGAAATCTCCCTTAATCCACACACTGATGTACACAGCGAGATCAGTCCAATTGTCAGGTATCAAACAGGAATTCTTCAGACTAACTACACTTTTCATCAAATCCAAAACCAATAACCCTATCACCCAGTCACAATAGTTCTGTGGCAAAAAAAATCAAACAATATCACGACATTATTGAATGTTGTATATTTAGCAAATTGACAGCGTGGAAATTCAATTATTCTCGTGCGAGAATTGCCTGGGGGCGGTAATCTGGTGGCAGGAAAGATGAGAAGTCTGGACAAAAAAATGTCACAGAGCAGAAAATGTAAAGTGCTGCATGAAAAATATTGGCAATTTTTGTCAGTTCAGCAATTTTTTGATATTACATATCATGATCTAGTCCATGTTATGTACCAGTTGTCAGATTAACACCCCTTGGATTCTTTCTCCGTACTGAGCATACCCAAGTCACAGGACACCTAAACTTCTTGCAGCGAAGGTAATAGCAAAGAGCAATAAGAGGGGTAACTCTGAGTTGAGTTGATTTTCGTAACAGATTTTTCCAGCCAAAGCAAAAGCATTATTATCGGCCTTGGTAGGTATTGTATGGGAGAGGCCACTTTAAGCTCTTGCATGACTTTTGGATAGGATCCTCTACTTGCTCTTGCAAAGATGCAAGGAAGAGGCACCATGACCTGTGTCCCATGCGATGCGATGGACATGAAGAGCCAGGGATGATTTGGCCCAGGCTGCATTCAAATTCGGGACCTGCAGATTGTTATGGGAAATCAGTGGACACGGCGTCTGCACGGCTTATGGGTTTTGAGTTTGTTGAGGTGGAGGGAAGAAACTTGGGAGAATTCATATGGGCCACGTACACTCGGCTATGATTTACATGTACATGTAGGCTGTGTAAGCGTGATGACTTTTCAGCCACATCCTAGATGCCCATTTCCAGGACAAGCTCCCGAAAGGCTCATTTTATGGACAATATCGATAATATATATGCTTTATTAAGTCATTAAGTCAATTTTATAACAAAAGGGGAGCCCCAGTCAATAATGACTTTAATTACAATTAGATTAAGACAATTAACAACTTGAGAATTCCATTTCATCCAGGATACACACTCACGCACACGTAGAATGAACATGGTTTAACATGTGTCCATAATTTCTCCTAAGCATGCTGGAGGATAGTCTCGCTTGGCCAGACGCTACGGGCTCACCCCTTTCGGTAAATCACACTCCGCGTCTGGCTCTTTTAGAGATTAACAGTCGTGAAGACCGCGTGGTGGCAGCACGGGTCCTTGGGTTTTCCCAACCCCGCTCGCTTTTTGACAATATGGCGAGTGGCCCAAGGTTGTCTGAGCGAACTATACCCCTGGGGCCGAGGTTGGGTTTTTCCTGGAAGTAATTTCCACGGGAATTATGAGTGAGAAAGCGTGGTGATTGGCTGGAGTCCAGTGGAGCGCCATCTAGTGGTGTTACCGGCTTTTGAGCCCCAAATGTGCCAGTGTGTAGGAGACCGGGACGTCGGATACACACTGGGGCCGAGTGTAGCTGGAGGATATAGCGAGTGGACCAAAGCAGGCATAAAGTACGCTGAAGATTTCCGTCTAAAGATTAGTACAGCATTAGTAACTTGAATCCCGCTGTCACAAACAACAACTAGAATTAAGTCCACTTTGATATATATATAGATATAGAGAGAGATTCCCTGAAGATGGTAATAGATAAGAATGTGATTACAATTGAAATTATCTTGTCAATATAAATTCAATGATAGGATTATACTTAGCTGGCATAATTCTTCAACACCCTCGACTTGTCAAATATGATAAGTTGACAATAAATATGGTTGATATACTAATTATCACTTGGAGTGTCAGTGGACAGGATTTTTTGTAGTTTGATGATAGGCGTGTGTAGTAGGTGTCCTAAAAACCTGAGATACGAAGTATTTTGTCCTGACAATTGAATACCAAGGACAAGGAGCACGACGGTGCAGGGATTCCACGCGGGACACTTTGATATATGTTTTCTCACTTGGGTGATATAGCAATCATATAGACTCGACTGGTACCCGGTCCCAACATCACGGAGGGACCGGTATTGGGCGGCCCTACCTGGCAGAAAGCTGCCAGGTTATGACGTCACAGAAGATTCTCCTCAGTACTAAGAAATAGATTACTTACAGTACAGGTCACAATTGACATCCCTACGGCTTCGTGTAAGTTACTCATAAGTTACGTGTAACTTACTCCTAACTCACGGCTTTGGTTTCACGTAACTCACCGCGTAACTCGCCAGAATCGCGCAACTCGCCTCGTAAATCACTGCGTAGCTAGCGAAATTCGCGTAACTCACCATGTAACTCAACACGTAAGTTACGCGTAACATAGCTCGTGAGTTGTTGCGTAAGTTACGAGTGACTTACGCATAACTTACGCGAATTTAGGGATGTCAATTGTGACCTGTACTGTACGTCACATACCCAAAATAGCTAGCCAATCAACTGCGGCATTACATCAAGCAATGCAAAAAGAGCTAGCCAATCAACTGTGACGTGTACGTCAACCAATACCGGTCCCTATTTTTTATCCGTGAGCTATGTTGGGACCGGGTACCAGTCTAGCAATCATACTGCCCTTCATATCATGATCATAATGAATCAACTGACCAATCTGAAACCTGCTTTGTTGGCAGTGAAATCAACTGTCAGCAACACTCAGCCTTGCATGGTGAGAGTACCACAGGGTATTCCAGATTGACAGGGATTCAAATTGATTTGACCTCTGACTCAACAGTACCAATCATAACCCGGATCACCGTAGGCATGGCTTCTTGTGTACAGAGGACAACATTTTGTAACATAATGTAAAACAACCAAGATACATCATTACATTATGTATCCAGGTTCGGTTATCAGTCATTGACAGGCAAATAATATAAGTATTTTGGGTCAAATCTATGGGGCTGGTGGTTTATCATGGTGCAATGTATCAGACAATTACGGCAAATTCTAGGTATCACATCAATTGTTGTAGATTGGTGATATTTCCTTCACACGCCTCGTAAAGCAGTTCTACCTCATCACATTAATATTTGTATGAGCTGGAACTAAGAGAATTACTGTTATTTGGCAGCAAAAATCTTTGGAATACCTCCTTGTTTTCTTTTACATTTTGTTGAAGAAATCCAAGCATCTCAGAGTCTTCCAACTTGGAAGATCTCAGTCTTCAACTGGAAGACTCATGACTTCAAGAACTGCCAAGTGGCTGGTTGTCCCTCACCCTTGCTTCCTGCTGATATCATTTTAACCAATATTAAAGGAAGACCTTGCTTGCAAAATTAAGTGTTTGAGACCTCACTAAGATGACTTGTTAAGTGGGTAGGTACAGTATCTTTAGTTACTGGCCTCTGACAGCAAAAATCAGGCAGGGTTTCTGCTGGCTGTAGCCATTGTAGCCATTTGCTAATATTTTTATTCAGTGGCTAAGGAAATAACTAATTGGCTACAAATTTCCGAAAGGAATTACAATGAATCGTTGAAAAAAGCTTCAAAATAATTTAAAAAATTACAGATTTGGCTACAAAATAAATTATTCCAGCAGAACCCCTGATCAGGTGATATTTGTGACCCTCCACAGCAAAGCCAGTTGTTAGCTTGGCAGGTTGAGACCAAATGTTGGTCCACTTTCAATATATTGTCTGCCTGTTATGAAATCTGAAGTAGGCCTTAGAATATATTTCTTTCATTCTCTTCTGATGTCATCTTAGTTCTTTGTGGCTCACCTTCTGAGCGACATGCGACTGGTTTTGCTGTGGAGGGCGACATTTTTGATAGAATAGTAACATTGTGAGGGTTACTCTTCTGGGCTGGTAAGTTATAGGGAAAGAGTTACAATTTTTAAAAGTTCCAGGCTTAAAAAAAGAAACAGTCAAAACTTGCAAGATCTGAAATTGAAAAGTCCCACAGGTAATAAGGTATAACTTTGTAAAACTTTGAAGAAGCTGTAATGGTGATGGATATTCAGTTTTTGAACAAATAATGCTACCTTACCTTAATTAACACTAATTAGCAATTAGGACCTGAAAATAATCTGATTAACGGATTAACCATTTAATTCTCAGTAATTGGAAAATAAGAGTTGAGAGCAAAATAATTGTTGACCCACCCCCCTCACAACATGTGGTCACTAAGACCATCCTGGCTAGTCACATTTGAAATTTCAAAAGGTGTCCAGCGTTTGTCGCTATTCCTGGAACAAGTGTTGAGAGATCTGAAAATCTATTCAGTCCTGTAGCCAGGTCACGAGCCGGGAATAGACACAATACACACCGACCCAATATGCAACCCACTCAATCGAACAGTATCGTGGTACCAGATCGAAATTGACATGTAGTAGTGGGATGTGTATAATGATAGTTCACTATCGGTATACTATGTGTTGTACTTACGTTCTGAGAGGCCGACCTCTGCTCACCCTGCCCGCTGGAGTCACCTTTTGACTTGTGTTTGCTAGCCTTTTTGGCCCTATTTTCTAACCACCGTTGGTGCTGTATAAGGGTTTCCTGCCTGGTCTGTTCGTACAGTCCATTTATGCTGGGCTCAAACGCTTGCAAGCGGCCATTATTAAGCCGTCTGTATTGGTCAATCCGGCGCCTTAACCGTTCCACGACGTCCTTTCTTTTGGGCGACAGGAAATCTCCCATACTTCCATGTGGATGCACTATGGTGGCGTTGCGTTCCAGGCCTCTGGGGGTACACTCAGTGTAAATGTGAGGTTTCTAAGTCCGGTTAGACTAGGGTTAGCTATGGGCCGATATCCACCACATAACAATGACATGGGTCTTGGAACACTCACACGCTGTCAGTAACCGTACCGTTATCAACAACTGAAATCAAATCATTGAATCCACTTTAGTCACTTTCTTTTTACCCTTCAAGCCAATTTCACGCACGAGGGAACTTAAAAACGAACATTGAGGACGCAACGTTTTTTCCAGCCGTGAACTCTCCTTATGAACAGCACTACACTACTACACTCCACTACTCGCCTTGCGGACAGAAGAATAAACAGGATGGTACCATTATTGGAAAGCAGGGGTGTAAAGTAGCAGGTGCGCGCGTAACCTAACTGTGATCCTGAAAACTGACAAGTGCTGTCTAACCAAAATAATAATCTGCATTTTGAAAAAGCGTCATAAACAAGAAGAGAAATTAGCCTGTTTTCGTACCAATAAAATGGTAAGAAATGCCACTGCTTTCCCTGAATCAAAACGGAAATTATTTGGAATGTTTCCTCTTCAATCATTTGTAAGGGTAAACCCACACAAATTGCTGACTTCCTCTGGCATCTAATAAGAAGACCGCTTCGTCATCGAATCTTATACAAAATGACGGGAAAGGGTGACGCCAGCGTGACGTCTGGCATCCGTCACGAACAACTCTGGCGTCGCCGTCCGACGGTGTCTCTTGGCACCACGTGACTAAATTACTCTACACCGATACAAATCTGACGCAGAATCCTTACCATTCATACGTTTTTTACACGTGATATCTACTATATTTATATCATGATATTACCATTATTCCTCATATAGATTCTTGATATAGAACATGCTCGTAAAATCGATGATCTGATAAAAGAACACTCAAATAGCTGAGATTTATGACGTTTTGTTACAATCTAATTGGTGAGGTTGTCATCACATATAGGTTACATTTTGTTGGACCCGGACGTCATAAGGAGATTGAATTTCAGCAGTTTTTTAAAGGTCTGCAACTGCACCTACTGCACATTTATTTTCATCTGCGCTTTTTGCCACTCATGACGGAAACGACAAAAAAGTTGGCGTCAGCG
>NMRB01001986.1:78114-90124 GCA_002633025.1 Notospermus geniculatus | reverse complement strand
CGATTTGGCCGAGCAAAAACGCACAATAACTCGCAAAATCTTAGTAAAATTCACTTTTGCGTGTCATATTGTATTAAATTAACCCAAAACTGCCATCGTTAGGTTCTTTTTCGACACAAAAGTGATGAGTTTCACCGAACTATATCTTCTAGTGGATGAGTCAAAGTAGTCCGAAAGTAGATCCAGGTGGTTCGGTCGCCGCGTCACTATCCCAGCTATAGGTGGGGGCGCAATAAGATATTCAATATGGCGGCGGTGATTTTTCCTCCGGGACTAAATCCCAAACCCAAGTCTCGCAATATCTCGCGGGATTTGGTCCCGGTGTTCCGGTTGCTTTCAGGAGGCATTCCAGGAGGAGGGCACCGCCCTCCGCTCTGACAAAAGAACGCGCAGAAGCTTTTGAGTCCCGTCCCGTCCCGTCCATACTATGCGACACTTAACTTGTTCCGAGCGCGGCTATCTCGTCGTGGTGGGGAACGTGCAACAGCACTGAGTAGGCTAGTCGTACGACCGGCGCGGGAATCCAAGCTTTGCGACGCCGTAGCCGTCATTTGGGTGAGAGGCGGTGATGGTCATCAAAAGGAACCCTCCCCCATGGTGACCAATCCACCAATCCTCACGAAAAATTTCAGAGCAATCGCTCAAAGTTTCTCAAGATAATGTACTTGATGGAAACCGAATTCAAGATGGCCACCATAGCCGCCATCTTGGATTGCGCACTGAATTCCTGTTATACCAATTAGTTTATACGGGATTGTGGTGTGAATAAATTGTGGAATATTATTTTCGTTATTTGCCCAAAATTAAGATCGTTTACACTTGCACATTTGGTTATTTTTTCGCACCGGGCACCGCCAGTGTCGATCAGTTTTTAACAAACAACGCAGATGGGCTATTCATGTTGGTTATTTAATTCCTGAATTCCAATTTAAATAAACTATATGTAAACTGCATCGTGATGATATTGGTAAACCATAAATAAACCATGAATAGAGTGTTTTTATTGGTCTATGGGCACGATTATTTCACTCGTTGCATTTTTAAGAAGACTGTTACACAATTGTCCTTCCATTTTGATAGGAATTTAATCCACGAAACCCGAACCGAGACCAAATTGCATTCCCAGGACAGAAATGTTGGTGATTCAATTTCACTCGGGAAATTGCTAAGAACACCACCATCCCTGCTAACTGTTTCTGAGAAAGCAAGCAGTGCCCTTCGAGTTGCGCCATTCCCTTGTCTATAAAACTTCGGGTATCAGTATCACCCCCGCCCCCCGGATTACCACTGCATCAAGGGTGGCTCAGGGGCGTTCAAACCCAGTGAAGCGATCAAAGGCCTGATGACACTGGTTTCATTCGAGAAGCTTCTTTTTCATTACAGAGTTTTCGCCAAGCCCCCGAAACGCCAACGCGAACGTCTGTCCTTTTGTTCGGTGCTCTCTTCGTGGCATCGAACAATGGGTTTGGCGTTTCGGGGGCTTTGCGACAACTCCCTAATAAGACCCCTGTGCAGGCGCGGATTTCTGGCAAAGGGGGGGGGGCAAAGGGGGATCAGGGCTGCTGAAGGCGATCGTTGCAGGCTGGCGCCGAAGTTGCCCGCGCCGACGGGGGTTGGGNTTGTTTCGGGAGCAAATGTACTCTGGGAAGAGGAAGTCATGGGGCAGGGCCGTATTTAAAGGGGGCGAGGGGGCAGTTGCCCCCCTAAGCCAACCAAAAAACGTGATTTTCATGCGGATTTTCGGCAAAAAATGGCAAAAAGAGGTCTTCTGCCCCCCTGAGAGGCTCCTAGTGCCCCCCTGGACCAAAAAGTTAAATACGGCCCTGTGGGGGGAGCAGGAAAAAAATTTCGCGTCCGGGACGAGAGTCATCCTGCAAGGGGATGCGTCCAGGGGCACATATCCAGTGTCATCCGGGGGACTTGGCGGATGTCCAAGAGGGTAAAAAATGCGGGGCTAATAGTAATATCCAGGAGGAGATCATCCGAGACTCGGGTTATATTCACTCGGCTCTGTTTGCCCCCCCCTTTTGCAGAAGAGGAGGACAGAGGAGAAGCGGGGCGTCCGGAATATCATGACATGTCCAAGGCTCCTGCTGACCGCCACAACCATTTTTCCCGCCGAGAGACGGCCCAGGGGCGTTGGTCCGACATTTTTTGGTGAGAAAAACAACTGGTTTGGTGGGCCACATCATAGCTTTAGGCCTTCCCTAATGGATGGAAGGGAAAACATAGCGAGCTAAGCTCGCAGATCTGTTCAGAGTTTTGTTCCTCATAATTTAATTGCAATTTAATTGATTATAATTGACAGCGCGCACCTTGCAACCCGTCGCGTCAAACCGCCGCACGGTGGCAGCAGCTGTCAAGACCGTTAAATCCAAGATGGCAGCCTCCATGAGATTCTTATTCGGCCGATTTTCTAGAATTTCTAGCGCGTTCCAGCGGCAAAAGATCGGTAGTTGCCGGTTCATCAGAACACAGACAGCAGGTAGAAGCCTTGGAGCTCTAACAGGTAATGATCGTAGTGATTATTGACCCGTTTTCTGCGCATAGTTTGTACATTGTCTTGCCACGTGCGTGCCTGTCAGGCAGTGTTGAGTGTGCATGATGTACATGTTTTGTACATGATAATGTGCATGTTTTATGGTGGTGTGTATGGAGGCAGCTACATGTATGACCAAGACGAAGGCATCAGGCCTTGGCCTGCACTGTTATTAATTGCAACTTGTAGGAATAGGGCCACCAGCCTACCCCATCGCATTAGGCCTACGGTACATAATCCTAATAATCCTCTTCATTCCATTCATCCCGAATGAAAGAAATGAATTAAAGGAGCACGGTATTGGATCTCAAATGCGTTATTTGACTGCCGACGTAGAGGGAGCCACCTAGCGGCAGTAATACGAACCAGAAAAATGCATTACAAAATGTACGGAGGAAATCGGGTCAGCTCGCCAATACGTCGTTGGTCCCTGTGTTGGAGAGTGGCACAGTGGTGCCGGCTGTCGAGAAAAAGTGGCAATACCGTGCTCCTTTAATTGACGACTTAATGCGTAGGCCTTCCTAACGTAGGGCTAGTAGCCTTGTCCTAGGCAAAGGCCTAGCTGCTTCTACAGGCCACAGGGTGGCCAAGAAAAAGTGTCCAATATAAATTTTTTATAATGGCCTTATTTTTTTCTGGAGACAAGGTAAGGTTGTCTGATGGCTATTTCCATGCTGGTAATGGCATGATTTAGGTATAGATTTAGAAAAGGATGAATTGGCCTAGGCCTGCCTGGTCAGTTTGCGGCTGCGATAGATACTGAGCCTAGGGCCTAGGCAGATAATACTGGACAGCAGCTGCCATGTCCAGGCCTGGCTACCATAGCCTATGGCCCATAACCACCGTAGCTCTGTTGATGCCATGTGTGCATTGTGACTGTGGACCTTATTCCATCACTAGCCTAGGGGCTTGAGTGCATCTAGTCATGTAGGCCTAGGCCTATTTATGTTGATTCAAAATACATCACACTATTTTAGCCCTCCAACCTGCCTGTCCCTGCATCTATCCAGTTGATAAATCATCCATGTGTTTATTATACAATGTAAATGTTTTCTTAAATTGGGTCAGAAAGTAATTTGACAGCAGACGGTCAGAATATGTTGCCAAGTAATATTGTATTTCTTCATGGTGTTAGTATGAACCAAGGATTGGAAATCCATGGGACTTTTCCCATAGTAGACAAAGTTGTAATGTTACCTATTTATTGCCTCTGATTATAAACTGTCATAATTTATTCAACAATAGACTGGCCCATCATCATACTGCTATATATATGATACTAAACAAAATAGATCCTGATATTAATAGAAGGAGTGACCCAAGAAGTGAAAATCCCTTGGATTTGCCACCCTAATCTTTCAAGCCCTTCATTAACTCCATGTTATCCATCAATCATGGGAACTGATCCCATGCAACTGACCAATCAAAACTAAGAAAGAGACAAATCTTTGCGAATTTTCTAGCCATTGGCAAAGTTTCTCTCATCAGTCACTTCACTGGACATTCAGATCATTGGAAAGGTTAGGGCACCATTGATCTTGAACGAGTTTATAATACAATGTAAATGTTTTCTTAAATTGGGTCAGAAAGTAATTTGACAGTAGACGGTCAGAATATGTTGCCAAGTAATATTGTATTTCTTCATGGTGTTAGTATGAACCAAGGATTGGAAATCCATGGGACTTTTCCCATAGTAGACAAAGTTGTAATGTTACCTATTTATTGCCTCTGATTATAAACTGTCATAATTCATTCAACAATAGACTGGCCCATCATCATACTGCTATACATGTATATGATACTAAACAAAATAGATCCTGATATTAATAGAAGGAGTGACCCAAGAAATGAAAATCCCTTGGATTTGCCACCCTAATCTTTCAAGCCCTTCATTAACTCCATGTTATCCATCAATCATGGGAACTGATCCCACGCAACTGACCAATCAAAACTAAGAAAGAGACAAATCTTTGCTAATTTTCTAGCCATTGGCAAAGTTTCTCTCATCAGTCACTTCACTGGACATTCAGATCATTGGAAAGGTTAGGGCACCATTGATCTTGAACGTCTGAAATGAAAGCATCTTACAACAAGTAGGCATGCTATTTATAGATACCAGACTTTGATCCTGCACTTTAATTTCTTGAGGCCTACTTTATCTAGTAATTCACCTTCATCCTATAATGACAGAACTCCTGTCTTCATTACTTGATTGCAATTCTTCGATCATCATCTTGAATCAACACCGCGGACATACCAAGGAAGGAAAATCTATGCATGTGTTGACCCAGCGGTCACACTGCTCTCAGCGTTGAAAGCCTCCACGTATAATCGTCAGGGTATATGTGTTAGGATGTAATTTGCCGGTATCTGGTAATGAGTGCTCTTCCCGAGGGGTTTCATCCCCCCAGATATTCTGCCGCGTGTGTGTCTCATGATGAAGCCAGTTCTTAGATGGTTATTAACGTGGACATGTCTTTAATAAACCATGGTTGTTAACACTTTAGGATAATGGTGGTTTGATTCTGGTGGCTCTGCATTACACCAAACATCACCGAGGCTACTGGTTTCCAATTCTTGCCATCATAGACTTACTTTGTGGTGTTCATTGCCCCCTCTTCGTTGAGATATTTTGAGTTTTTTTTCTTTGTATGGTGTGTCTCACTGATGGAACAGCCACTAATGAGGTCCACGAAGATACATGTTTCAGATCTTTCATTTTTTGCTCTAATCCAAGATCAGATAATTCTGCGATCAATGAGTGATGGACGTTCTTGACTAATTAACGACATCATTAACGTTTTTCACGCCTATAGATCAGAAATGAATATATTTTATCCCTTGGATTTTGTGCTGGATTACAGTTTTGAGGGCATGGCATTCGCCAGATTCATTGTTAATGTAAAATGTACAATGCAAGAATATTATTTTGTTGTTCTTTTTAACTTTGGCATGTCTGAAATGAAAGTATGTGATGAGTTTTGAAGCTAATGGCCTGCCTCATCATTTGTAGTTCAAAACTTATATGTACTTGTCTTTTTTCGTTGTTGTATGTGACATAGTTGCAGTCTGAGTACATATATTTAAATTGAATTTTTCCATCAGGGCATTTTGCCCTGATATTAAGTATCCGTATGACAGAGGCCATATCTCAAGTGAGATGTTCCTTTACTTGGATGGGTCTTTAATGTACGCTTGCAAAGTCAAGTATATAAAGTCAATTTCCAGAATTAGCAAATTTTCGACCCCAACTGGGGTTTTCTTCAGGCTGGAACTTTACAATCTGAAACTCTAGAAAAGTCACATTGCAAAGTCTTGCACCCTTGCAAAGTCACTCTTGCAAAGTCATTGCACTCTTGCAAAGTCACATTGTTTAGGGCATGGCTTACTGCCCCATGTGACGTGAAGATACAGTTAGTCTGAGACTGCTGTCTGAGGTTAAGACATAAAATATATTTTGTTCCCATCCTCTTATCAGTTCCAAACTAATGCAAAAGATGAAGATACTGGATCGGATGCCAATGGCATATAGATGTCTACTGTTGTTTCCCAGTAATTTTGTTTTATGCGTGCCATAGATGTCTAATCTGGCAATATCAATTTCTATGAAANGCTCTAACAGGTAATGATCGTAGTGATTATTGACCCGTTTTCTGCGCATAGTTTGTACATTGTCTTGCCACGTGCGTGCCTGTCAGGCAGTGCCAGTGTGCATGATGTTGTAGGCCTAGGCCTACATGTTTTGTACATGATAATAAATGTGAATCTTTTATGGTGGTGTGTATGGAGGCAGCTATGACCAAGACGAAGGCGTCATTCATCAGGCCTTGGCCTGCACTGTTATTAATTGCAACTTGTAGGAATAGGGCCAGCCTACCCCATCGCATTATAGGCCTACATCATGTACATAATCCTAATAATCCTCTTCATTCCATTCATCCCGAATGAATGAAATGAATTAATTGACGACTTAATGCGTAGGCCTTTCTAACGTAGGGCTAGTAGCCTAATCCTAGGCAAAGGCCTAGCTGCTTCTACAGGCCACAGGGTGGCCAAGAAAAAGTGTCCAATATAAATTATAGTGGCCTTATTTTTCTGGAGACAAGGTAAGGTTGTCTGATGGCTATTTCTACCATGCTGGTAATGGCATGATTTAGGAATAGACTTACATGACTTAGAAAAGGATGAATTGGCCTAAGCCTGCCTGGTCAGTTTGCGGCTGCGATAGATACTGAGCCTAGGGCCTAGACAGATAATACTGGACAGCAGCTGCCATGTCCAGGCCTGGCTACCCTAGCCTATGGCCCATAACCACTGTAGCTCTGTTGATGCCATGTGTGCATTGTGACTGTGGACCTTATTCCATCACTAGCCTAGGGGCTTGAGTGCATCTAGTCATGTAGGCCTAGGCCTATTTATGTTGATTCAAAATACATCACACTTTTTTAGCCCTCCAACCTGCCTGTCCCTGCATCTATCCAGTTGATATAATCATCCATGTTAATCGTCAGGGTATATGTGTTAGGATGTAATTTGCCGGTATCTGGTAATGAGTGCTCTTCCCGAGGGGTTTCATCCCCCCAGATATTCTGCCACGTGTGTGTCTCATGATGAAGCCAGTTCTTAGATGGTTATTAACGTGGACATGTCTTTAATAAACCATGGTTGTTAACACTTTAGGATAATGGTGGTTTGATTCTGGTGGCTCTGCATTACACCAAACATCACCGAGGCTACTGGTTTCCAATTCATGCCATCACAGACTTACTTTGTGGTGTTCATTGCCCCCTCTTCATTGAGTTATTTTTTTTTTTCTTTGTATGGTGTGTTTCACTGATGGAACAGCCACTAATGAGGTCCACGAAGATACATGTTTCAGATCTTTCATTTTTTGCTCTAATCCAAGATCAGATAATTCTGCGATCAATGAGTGATGGACGTTCTTGACTAATTAACGACATCATTAACGTTTTTCTCGCCTATAGATCAGAAATGAATATATTTTATCCCTTGGATTTTGTGCTGGATTACAGTTTTGAGGGCATGGCATTCGCCAGATTCATTGTTAATGTAAAATGTACAATGCAAGAATATTATTTTGTTGTTCTTTTTAACTTTGGCATGTCTGAAATGAAAGTATGTGATGAGTTTTGAAGCAAATGGCCTGCCTCATCATTTGTAGTTCAACACTTATACATGTCTTTTTTTGTAGTTGTATGTGACATAGTTGCAGTCTGAGTAATTTTCGCGACTATAGGGTGCACCTGACTATAAGGCGCACCCCCTAATTTCACCCTAAACCATTGACGAAATCCATACATAAGACGCACTGCCCTATAAGACGCACCTCCCTATAAGACGCAGTCATCAGGTGAATCACAGCAATGTTATGCATCAAACTGACCTGGTTGTATGATTAATTAGCTTGTTGTGACACTTCTGATCAAATTTTCGGACTCTATCTGCAGATAAGGCGCACCACCCTATAAGGCGCACCCCCAATTTTAGACCCTTCTTCATGAAAAAAAGCCGCGCCTTATAGTCCGAAAAATACGGTACATGTATTTTGTATTTAAATTGAATTTTTCCATCAGGGCATTTTGCCCTGGATAAGTATCCGTATGACAGAGGCCATATCTCAAGTGAGATGTTCCTTTACTTGGCGGGGTCTTTAACGTACCCTTGCAAAGTCAAGTATATAAAGTCAATTTCCAGAATATTTAGCAAATTTTCGACCCCAACCGGGGTCTTCTTCAGGCTGGAACTTTACAATCTGAAACTCTAGAAAAGTCACATTGCAAAGTCTTGCACTCTTGCAAAGTCACTCTTGCAAAGTCATTGCACTCTTGCAAAGTCACATTGTTTTGGGCACCATGGCTGGATAACTATCCGTATGACAGAGGCCATATCTCAAGTGAGATGTTTTTTTTACTTGGCGGGGTCTCTAACGTACCCTTGCAAAGTCAAGTATATAAAGTCAATTTCCAGAATATTTAGCAAATTTTCGACCCCAACCGGGGTCTTCTTCAGGCTGGAACTTTACAATTTGAAACTCTAGAAAAGTCACATTGCAAAGTCTTGCACTCTTGCAAAGTCACATTGTTTAGGGCACCGTGGCTTACTGCCCCATGTGACGTGAAGATACAGTAAGTCTGAGACTGCTGGGACTGAGGTTAAGACATAAAATATATTTTGTTCCCATCCTCTTATGAGTTCCAAACTAATGCAAAAGATGAAGATACTGGATCGGATGCCAATGGCATATAGATGTCTGCTATTGTTTCCCAGTAATTTTGTTTTATGCGTGCCATAGATGTCTAATCTGGCAATATCAATTTCTATGAAATCATCTGTAACCATCCCGGAGATATGGTTGGGAAGAAATTAATATAGGATCCCCGGGGATGTCACGGCACCCGTAGAAAATGCTAACGGCCTGCAAGAAAACAGAGAAAAAACTGATTAATTTAGCGCTGAAATTACTGTGTGCATGAACGCAGTGATTCATTGCGACGGTGGGGGCTGCTAATCCATCTGCAGTCGCTGCACATTTTGTATTGGGTTCGTAAAAAAGTTTGGGAAATTCAATTTCAAAATTCATATGGAACACGTTTCATCAAATTAGAGTTCTAAATAATCATGGCTTCTGTCATCATGTCTGGAGTTAAGGGTATTTGTGGTGATTACTGTTGGATAATAAAGAAATTCTGATGACATTTCGGTGATCACCAATAAAGCTTTTTTCCAATAAGTGAACATCTGCGACGTATTCGATCCTCTTTCCTAGTCGTGAGCTATCTTCTTAGGTTTAAAATATGAATTATACAGGGACTTATCCATCTGCTTAGGTGTATTATTTATTGTCCGCAAACTGTCTTATATCAGACCACTTACGAAGGTTCCCAGGACAGGTGAGTTTGTGCACCAACATCGGCTGAGTGGGGACAACTCAGGATTTATTGTCATCTTCCTGTCTGAGTTGGGTCAGATGACCTCTTCAGCTGAAATTAAAGGACCACGGTGTGCGATCTCGAATGGGTAATTTGACTGTCGACGTAGAGGGAGCCACCTAGCGGCAGCAACACGAACTATAAAAATCCATTACAAAATGTACCTAGTAAATCGGTCAATTTGCCGACAACGTATAGTTAGTCCCTTGGGTTGGAGAGTGGTGCCGACTGTCGAGAAAAGGTGGCAATACCGTGGTCCTTAAAAAAAACCCTGGCAGGTGCTCATGTCCATTCACAACTTGTGATCCTGGCATTCAGTTATCAGAAGCTGTGCTGCCACGAGAAGGCCGACCACAAATTTGAGGTAATATACATGTACCAATTACATCTGATGGTATATATACCTTCTCTTGCCACACTTAGTTTGGTTCCCGAACCCACCGCTAGGGCTATGAGGGTTCGGTATTGGCTTCCGAGCATTTCCTTTTATGGCGTTACTATTTTTAGTATCATGAATCCGGAGTCCAGCGTTCCAAATAAGGAATGTGCCACAGCCAATACCAAACCCTAGATGCGTAGCCCTCTAGGGGTTGGGAACCAAACTATTGCCACACTATAAGGAAGAGGGTAATGCAACCTGTAGGAATGGGGAACGTGCCCATGCTTGGTGACTCTGTATCAGAAGACGTAAAAGATGCAATCCATACATGTAGGCACACTCAGCAGACATGACAGATACACCAACAAACTTTGCAACCTGGTGCCTGGTCGCTGAAGTTAATAACTCAGGCTGCCCCATCTTCTGTTGCTCCTTAAAATTGATCTGACAACTCTTGAAGTGTTGGAATGATCACTGTTGTTTCCTACTTGGTTGAAGACAATAAAAGCTAGCCACTCCAGGCCATAGCCCGCGATCCATTTTGCATGGCAAACTATGGTTAAGACCCAGAGGACGAGACAGAATAACTGAAGATGTGCTGATGAATTATGGATGTGGTCGCCGCGGGCTGAATATACGAATAACCTGACTGCGTGGAAGTGCAAGATTGCTTCGGGAGAAGGAGAAGCAGGTTGTTGCAGTGGTGGGAAACAGAATATGGGCGGGGGTTGACATAGTTGATGGTGGGTGGGCGTAGGAGCTGTTTTTGAAAGTGGTACTCTCCTGGTATTATACTGTAACTTTTATGTCTAGATCGGTGTATTTTGCCAATTATTGTTCATTAGGCCACGCTTTTTTATTCCTTGTTTCGCGAGCTTTTTCTCAGCACCTCCATCAGAGGAGGGCGGAAAAAAGATAAAAATAAAATTTTATTTTTTGATTTCTCCGAAAGTTATCCAAGTTCTCTGAAAAGCGGAGGAGAAGAAAAAAATAAAATTTTATTCTGCAATAAAGGGTCAATTGGATTAGCAGACCCAAACCCAAACATCAATGTTCCGAAGCTTGAATGATGATGAGGCCACATCGACTGGTGTGTCCAAGGGCATTTCAGTGCCATAGCATATAGAACTGTCAGAAACCACATATCAATCGGAGGGTAAATCTAAGAAAAGTCATTATTTTTGAAAAATGTATTTTCGGTCTCGGACACCTGAGCGGCGGGCGGAATAAAAATAAAAATAAATTTTTATTTTTTTCCCATTTTGGCAAGTTTTTGGAGCGGAGGGCTCGTGAAAACACCCAAAAATAAAATTTTATTTTTTTTTTCATTTTCCTATTTTCACCTAGCGGCGGGCCTGCGAAACAAGGAATAAAAAAAGTGTGGCCTTAACTGAGGAAGATACCAAGATATACCGGTAACTGATTAAAGGAGCACGGTATTGGATGTCTAATGCGTTATTTGATTGCTGACGTAGAGGGAGCCACCTAGCGGCAGCAAAACTAACTACAAAAATGGCATTACAAAATGTACGTAGTAAATCGGGTCAATTCGCCGACAGCATAGTTAGTCCCTGGGGTGGAGAGTGGCGCCGGCGGTTGAGAAAAAGTGGCAATACCATGGTAAGAATAAAGTTTGTGTCCAGTTAGCTTTATGTCGCTATGTGTCATCCATCACTTCAGCAATCCTTCAAAATAGTGAGATGAATGTTCTTTCTCCTCCTGGAAAGACAAAAATCATTTCTAAATGGACTTGTACTCCAACTTGCGTCGTGACATTGAAGGATTGCGTTGCGAAAAAAAGAAACCAAAGCCAAAATGAAGAAAAATGATTTCGTTGATTTCTCGTGGGGATTCCACGGTGCTGTGATTGTGCATGGCAGTACACCATCCGTCAGGTAGTCATGACCCGAAAAACCGTGGCAGAATTTTTACAGTCTGACAGTCTCGGCCCAGGGGTCGACAGTATATGCTGTTCCATTGTTGCTTTTAGCCTCTGGCTGCAAGGTTGATTCTTTAAGAGGTGTGGGCCTCTTTGCGGTGCTTGGTGTCGCCTTCTTGCATGAAAGACCCTCTTCACTCTTCTGGTGTGAAATGGTGTGGACGGCATACAGCCTATAAATCATATAGATTGACAGATTGAGA
>NMRB01001986.1:49605-67179 GCA_002633025.1 Notospermus geniculatus | reverse complement strand
TCACTACACGTCTCTGAAGGCTTGTGGTAATGCCGATAACATTCGGACAAGAAATCATACCAATGTCGTCTTCTGGACCACAATCACCACTATATGGTATACTTTTTTGATTGCCTTTTCCTTTTTTTCGGATGTGATATAATGGTACCGGTACCTATCTTATGGTATTTTGATACATCTTGAGTTGATCATATTGTTGGTGATGTCTGCAACCAGGTGCCTCTCCTTTGTGACTGTGTTGAGATGGTACAGGGAGGGAGACGTCTTCTGCATTTGGTTATCACCATCAAACACGTAAATCTTGTCGTTCGACAAAACTCGCTGTCTGCCAGAGATCCTCTTCTGTACCCCACAGTGTCGTCTTAAAGGAGTTAGATGCCGAAGTTGTAAACAAGCTGGTTTGTTTACAAATATGGTCGGCAAACTAGTTTTATTCCTTCGTGCAGGTGGCAGCACCCGTGATCGTTAGACTGGTTCCCGGTCCGATGCAACTCACTCACGATATTCACGTCAGTACATATCACCGACAATAGGTGGCAGCACTGCATGTGTCCGTGGATAGAGAACCAGTGAGTGAGTGTTTACAACTTCGGCGTCTAACTCCTTTAAGGGTGGTTGGTTCCGGCCAGAATTTTTGTTGACTGGTGTTCAGGACAGGTTCTGTACATAGGATAAGACAGGACCTCCTGTAAAACTTAATATTTCTTGCCTTGGTGTTCTACAACCTTCATCTTGGACTGGCTGACATCAATTAAGGTCTTTAAACATTCAGAACAGTTGGCATATCCCTCAATGACTTTGGCCCTCAACAAGGATGGCCAATATCAATGATACTTCGCTTCACAGATTCATTTGTAATGATATATTAATTAGCTGACAAACTAAACAACAATTAATGAGCAGTCAGTAAGAGTATTGAAATTGTGTATGAGATGTAAGATTAGTAGTGTTTCAAGCAGCTTTTATGTCCTCCAGTGCCCTCCCCTGAGCCTTTGTCATCTGGGATTGTTTGATGTAAGTTAGGGTGAAGTAAACTGCAAGTAAAATGCGGGTAGCTGAGGTTGATGAAGGCACACATTAGCAAGTGCAGCAGCCCATTCGGTATGTGTGTGTTTACGTCCAGGACACTTGGGTAGCCCAGTCGAGGACACTCGCAGGATATGATTAATCACGTAACGCGGCTCATCATCATTCTCTGTTGAACATTTACGATTTAAAATAAATACATCCTGTCATCTCGTTGAGAATTATCTGCGTTTTGCGCAGATATTTCTTCATTTTAGCGTCATCGTTCTCGCGATTGATTCACGGCCAAAGCAATTCACTCGTCTCCATTGATTTCAATCAAGATGTATTGATATTGGGGCGATTTCATTAGGCGGACTCTCGTTGTCATTCTGAGCATGTTTATCGGTGGTCAATGCGACGTTGCACGTTTTTATATCTTGTTTACTTGTTCTTATAAGGAATGTCTCCCTGATGCGATTGTCCACACTTACTGGCTTCATTGTCTGATTGATTTGTTGCCCGCCCTTAGTGATTTTATCACTCGTTGAAAAACATTCCTATTATATTGCAATTTTTTTCTTCTGCAAAGCTGTCAGATTAATTAAGCTTGGTTTGTATTACGGTTGCTCGTCGGTATCAATATCTTGGCTTATCGCATCATCAGTTCTGTATCAGTTGGGTTGTCAATTGCATAAATTTTTTTTGTGCAGACTATGGACTTGTTTGACTTCATAGAGCTTAAAAACTTAATCCCACGCAAATTGTGCTGAAAAATTTGGGTACGAAAATATACAAACACAGCATCCTTATTTCTGAGCTGTCATAGCAGCCATTCTGAATCCCACCTAGCTGAACAACCTAAAGGCGCTCTGCGTATCCTAATTCGAGTTGCGCATTGATATTTTTTTCATACGCAGTCGTACGCACAATATCCACCTCATAAGGCATCTCAATCGTTTTGTGTAAGTTTTATGTACGGAACATAAAACTTACACAAAACGATTGAGATGCATAAGAGGTGCATATAACTGCGAATGAAAAAAATGTCAATGCGCAACTCATAAGGAATTCGGATACGTACAAGTGTAACAGGGCCTTAAGGTCCTATTTATACAATTTTTTTGCGACAGCTTTGAAAAAAAATCACTTTTCTATAGTGTTCCATTTGACCATGAGGGGTGCGGAGCGAAGTGAAGTCTTTGCCTTCTCTCAGGTTGGAGTGCTGCAGTCATGTCGAAGCGGGGGACCATGCAGTCTTTCATCATTGGACAGTGTTGCTGCAACAATTACCATCCTTTTCTCAACACCATAGACCACTACAGCTTCTCACTTGGCAAGAAACGACAGCCTACTGACGCTGATCAGATCAGAATCTTCTGCCCGTGTTCTCCACCAGCTGAGGTACTGTTGGACAAATATTCCGCGAAATAGCCTGTCAATCATCAGAGCCGTCCGTCCATTATAACTGCGATCTCGGCGCAATCTTGCTGATGCATTTTTACGCAAAGTGTGGCAACGTTGGTTTCGTTCTGATTAACTGATACTGTTAAATGGGTGTGAGTAATAACGTGCGGAAAAACTTGCCAGTTTCATAGATTTTTTGCCTGTCATGGTTTCTTAAAGGATATTCATGCAAGTTTTTGAGTTCTTCGGGTTAAGTCAACACGGATGTGTTGTCCTTCTGCTCGGAAAGAATAAGTTGATTGATACTTTGATTAATAGATGGACTAATATTGATGGACTAATATTATTGAATTCTAAGTTTTTTGTCAGCTTATCGAAGATTGTTGGCATATGGAACCATAGAGTTCTTGCGTTGTACTTTTGAATACAAATTTTCTAATCAAGTCTTTGCATGTGAATATTGAATCGAGAGCTGTGTAACATAATATTGGCAGCTTGCAAGGCTCAAAATAAGCGGTATCGCATCGAAATTTGCAACAGAAAAATCAGAAAGTGCGATATGGCCGAGGAGGTACGTTTGCAAACTTGCAATACATTGTTTTTAAGTAGAGACAGCCACGGCAGACCAGCGGTCGTTGAGGAATCAGTCAGTACATCGGCAACTAACGACGCCAACCAAACCTCACTTTCGTGATTGTTACGCATGAGTCATAGTATTTTCGCTTGCATATGTAAGTGTTGTTGTGTGCGAGGTTGACATCAACAATCATGCAAGATGGCTTCCGCTGTTACATGGACAATAAAGTTACACAAAGTACCAAAATTGCTAATCAAGTTGAACCTTTGATTGGCAATTTTGCTATACAAGTAAAAAAAGTTATTTTGAGCCTTGGCCTAATGCATGCAAGAGAAAACCAGAGCCAGCATCAGACTATTCAATGTAAGAGGTCACTTGTACCTGCTACCAGTTAGCTAGTAGCACCGATGCAGTAGTGACCTCTATCTGTTCATTGGTGTATCAACCTGTACTCAAGTGCGGACCTACGCAAGAGAAAATACCACAAGCAAACTAAGTACTTGCCCCCACGGGGTTAATATCCTGAGATTTGGTCGGATTACTGTCATGTCGACCAGAGACGGTGTCCAGTTTTAATTATCACGCATAATTGGGTCGTTATGTGCGGATAACGAGGGATTCAGTGGACACTCGGTACAAAAGATAGGGAGGAGTTTGTCAGATTTACTTACTAATTGCTGTTAATCAAATACATGTGTGCTCATTATTGGTGCTATGTGCCAAGGTATTTTGGATCATAATATCCTTGTCGTGTGAAATTTTTTTGACCTATGTATGAATACAGTCCGTTAATTGAGTTTCCTTAAAAAAGTTGAGGGTTACTCAACAGATATGTTTTGAAACTCATGAGTTTTGGAACTGAAAAAACTTATTTTGAGATTAACTACATGTAGTGTTAGAAATGATTACCGGTAGTTCTTTTGGGGTCGTCCTTTGTGAAAAAGGTCAAATTTGATAGAAAATGTCGCACTGACGAATCGTGGGAACTAAAGTATCCCGAATTGAGAGGGCATTTATGTCAAAATGATACACTCACGTATACATGTGGTTTATAAATTTTATTGAGGAAATTGTTGGTATCACGAAGTTTTAGTGATGGTGGCGATGTCTAGTGGTAACTCTTAAAGGAGCTCGACGTCCAAGTTGTAAATACTCACTCACTGGTTCTCTATCCATGCGACGCCTGCGGTGCTGCCACCTATTGTCGGTGATTTGTACTGACGTGAATATCGTGAGTGAGTTGCATTGGACCGGGCACCAGTCTAACGATCACGGGGCGCTACTGGTGCTGCCACCTTCACGAAGGAGTAAAACTAGTTTGCTGGCCACTGTTTGTAAACAAACCAGTTTGTTTACAACTTGGACGTCGAGCTCCTTTAAAATTACATATACTAACACATTCGTGTCGTGGCCTTCCCAGGAGCGTTAACGCCGAGGTTATGACAAGTGTAATCATGTGATCAGCAGATCAAACATGATCAGTCCGGCACTGATTACTCCATTCTCGATGATATTCGTTTGAAAAGTTAATGAATAAATTTAATTTCTCCAAATCTCTCGCGATGTATTTATCGGGCAGGATCGGTTGATATTAGTTATAATGCGAGCAGTGGGAACATGCATTTATTGATTTGAAGAATTTGGAGAGATTGCTGTTGTTGTCATAACAAAACGCACATGAAATACATGGAGATTATGCTGAGCTAGGCCTGGTGTATCCATTCTGCATAATGCATCGTGTAGAAATCGCTACCTCTTCCTACACTCTGCAGCAAGCCACCAGATTCTGTGTTCAACGCTTTGGGATTTTCTCGTGCGACCAATCAGAAGCCTCGGTTCTCATGCGGTAATTTATTCAATACGAGTACGCCGTTCAACTTCGTAGCGGGCAACACTGGCCTGCTGGCACATAATTGACTTCCCACTGCCAGTCCTACAACAGAATAACAAATAGTCTCCATCGAATATTGCCTTCGCAGCTTCTTTTTGAGTACTTGTAAGTCCTTGCACGGAGACTTTGCATTCGAATAAAGTTTCATCGAGCCCGCCATCTTGTCATCATGCAAGCTCTGCCGTGATTGGTTGCTATTTCTGGGACGGGGAAATCCTTGAACACGGAATGTGGTTTGCTTGCGTGAAGGTCAAGGGAGGAGAAGCCGAGTCTTGACCTGAACTCAGTGAAGATGGGTGTATCGCAACCATGAAATTACCACTCGTAGATTTCGCTATAGTACTTTTCACGTCACCAAGCTCGTGCTAAAGTTCTTTCCTTTTCTTTGCAGGTTGTTCAAAATCCAACCTATCCAGTCGCCAGTATTTTCTTCAGGAGGTCACCGGAGGCCGATGTCTAAGTCGTTTGTTTTCTACAGAGGCTGGAGTTGAGAAGGAGGATGAAGATTATCACAGTATCATCAAGGATACCGAAAGGTCAAAAGGTAGGCCTGTGGGAGGTGCTTCATGGGAAGCATCTTCGATAATCGAAGGCCGATCTGCTCACTGCGTTACACCGCACATCGCCCTTTGAGAAATAGACCAGTCGGCGGCGTATCTTGGCACCATGCCAACTTTACCGGTCGACCGATCATACGACACTTTATATTGGGTCTTCGGCTACAACTCTGTACCACGATTCAAATTTTACAACACCAATTCTGATGGCCTCTTCTTCTCGAGGCGGCAGATACGCCGTGGACCGGTCACTTTCTCGAAGGGTGATGTGCGATGTAACGCAGTGGAGAGCAGATCGGCCTTCGATTATCGAAGATGCATGGGAAGGTGCCTCTGTATCACTAAGCTTTCCTTGTGCTTAGGCTAGTAGTTGAGGTATTCCTTTGCAAGGGCCAGGGGGATACAGGGTGGGCGTGTTCAAATCCCCGTTCTCGACAACAATGTTGCTGACCCAGTTCATGTGGTTGCTGACTCAACGGCGGTTTCGAACGCCGAGAACGCATCCTGAGTCGGGCCAAGAATGTGTTCTCATTACCCTCCGCTGAGTGGGGAGTGAGAAGAACACGTTCTTGGCCCGAATCGGGTTGCGTTCTCACATTTGGAACTGCCATTTTCGAGTTAGTCAGCAACTTACTACATGAACTGGGTCGGCACGAGTGTTGTCAAGAACGGTGATTCGAATACGCCCTAAAGATCTGAGAATGCTGGCCAGCCATTGAAGGTGGGCGACAATCGAGGGTGATCTGGGAGTTCTTCCCAGAAAATTCTAAAATCTAATGGCCTGAGATGTGACTGCTGACCAATCCTGATGAAAATGATTGGTTGCCAATTGGGTGGTGACCCCATGGACCCCTAGGATTTTTGTGCCTGTTTGTCGACTCAAAACTACCACATTGATTTTAGTCCTGCATGATCAGTACAGAATAGGATTCACCACAATGATGTAACAAGGGTTAAAACACCATTTTGTGTTATCTCTCCTCTGTCCCTGAATCACTGGCGGAAAACCCAAGCAATCCTCATTTGCTATGAGTCAGTGAGCTCCTTGCGAGATGCCATATCTTCTGGCCACACATGTGTAACTCTCCTAACAGGATATTGATCAGTACACCGGCAGTTGACTTCGTTTCCGTCACCCCTTATCCTATCGGACTTTTGAGATGAATTACCAGGGTGCCAGATTGGTTTTGATGGCATATTTCGTCCTCCACTTCCTGAAACTGAAGTTCAACGCTTACCATTCCTGAAAGTTTGCAGTAGGGAGATGCGCAAAAATGGCAAAAGCCCTTCTTGTCAACTTTGGGGTGCGGGCAGCTGCTTGAAGAGCCTTCAATGACTGAGCTTGTGTGGCCAAACGTCACATGGCATGAGTTGGGTGCGTTTGACTAGCTTTGAACTGTCCACTACAGATATTCATGCCAAACCTCTCGGCTAGTTTCAGCTAAAGAAATTATCTCACGGGATTTTTCTCCCTTTCTCCTCATCTTTGATGTGTTGGTGAGACTTTTATTCTTGGGGATTAGGCTTGTCGTGTCTGTTTCTCTGGTTTCTGTCCGCCGGCACTTCGATGATTCAGTGAGGGCGGATATTTATAAAAGCTGGCAAATGCTTACTTTAAATTTTATAGTATGTACATTACATTGGACACTGCTGTGCAAATCTTCAGTCAAAGCATTTGCTAACTTTTATGAATACCAGCCAATGTCTTGCAAAATATCTTTGTGACCTTCTACCCTCTGCAGTCAAATATGAAGTGTCTTTCATGGCAAGTTCTAGGGTGATGAAACTTTACCCACATCGTCCCTTCATCTGAAAATATACAAACTTTATTAGGCCCTACTCTGGAGTGTTATGGCCCTGTCGTCACACTTTTGCCTACCCGGTATCAAGTCCTTATGAGTTCCTTATTAAAACTTTTCAATACGCAGCCATCACGCTACGTATTTATAACTTTTGACCTGCGGATCAGTGCTGGCAGCGTAGTTTTTGTGCATGCCCAAAACTTTCCGGCATCCTGGGCCGTACTGTGTGCATGCCTGCGTACATAAAACTTTGCGACCAAACCTAGTGATTTCAAAAATGGTGTCAACTCAAATTTGACCAAAATGTGACGTGCTACATGGTTTTGCCTAAACACTCAAGTACTGTTGGGTACGTTTTGGAAGACACACATGCTTAGTTGAGAACGAACAAAGTATTTTCAATTACTGGTTCACATAAAAGCACACAGTGAAAGGGTATTCAGTGGATTGAACATGTTTGACATTTGACATACTCTTCACCAGGAAGGACAAGTGGGCCAAAACAGGCAGCGTTCCCTTCATCTGGCGATCAACCTGCTGCGTCAATACATTTGATTTGAAGCCAAGCTGAAAAATCTTTGAGCAGCTTTGACCATCGCCAGAAAAACCAGCTTCAGAAATATTCATGGCGAGTTGTCCACGAAGGACGAGCATACATCTTTAATGAGTGGTGTCCACCTTTATTTTATGATTCTTCTGAATGCTGTTGTGTTCTTTGTCTCCAGGTATTCCATAGGTAATTAGATTTGCTGAGAAATCCCACTTGGCGAAACGAAAGTTAACGACTTTTCTGAAGACTGTCCTGACTTGCTTGCTGAGAGCCATCAATGTGCGGTGTACTTGTACAGTACAGGTCACAATTGACATCCCTACGGCTTCGCGTAAGTTACTCGTAAGTTACGAGTAACTTACGGGTAACTCACGGCTTTGGTTTCGCGTAACTCACCGCAAAACTCGCCAAAATCGCGCAACTCGCCTCGTAAATCGCTGTGTAACTCACCGCGTAACTAGCGTAATTCGCGTAACTCGCCTCGTAAGTTACGCGGTGAGTTGTTGCGTAAGTTACGAGTGACTTACGCGTAACTTGCGCGAATTTAGGGATGTCAATTGTGACCTGTACTGTAGGTCTTAGATTCCAGCTGGGATGTTGGAGCGAAGCGAAATGGCATGTTGGCAAAGTACGTTGTTCGTCGTTTAATCAGGCAAATTTGTAGCGTTGCGTAGCCACTTACTGCCACCTGTCAGTATGCTAGGATGCACATTCTTCGCAACGTAGATTTGAGAAAAAGTGTCCTCTAATGTTTCTGAGAAGAAACAATGCATTTTCGATAGTGCTGCTGCATTTAGATGCTGCCATGTCAANTGCCGTGTTCACACTAGGGTTTTATATCGAATCGAATTCGCAATAAAGGCCTATTCCGATATAACGCGTCACACTCAATTCGAAATAGATCACTTTTATACCGATTTAACCAAACCGGTATTTGAATCGGTTTCGATTCGCATTAGCCAAATCGAAATAGTTATGTACTGCACAGTATACATTCAATGTCGGCCTAACGTCATGACGTAGTTTATTTCGGGTTGAGTGTGACGCGTTTTGTTTCGAATCGAAATCGGTTTAGTTGTAGTGTGACCCGACCCGGCGTAACCAAATCGATTTCCGTATTTCGATTTACGGAAACCGATTTCGATTCGCAATAGGTGTGAACGCAACAGTAGTCTCATCCAGTATTCACATGATAGAGAGGGGACTCTCTCTGAAGGTGTAGGTTCCGCCGGGCTGTAGTTTCCTCCTACATTACATACATATTGCCGAATATTGTCTAAAGAGCAATTCATGAACCAAGTCAGCCCTCGACTCAATATAAGTACATGAAGTATACTGCATGGTGTGTGTGTGAAATAATCATTTACAGAATGGACCTTTGAAGCCTTAAAGGCCTGTCTACACGATCATACATTTGTTCAAAACATCCTCATACATTTGTATGATGATGTTCATGGACAGATATTTGATTGTGTAGGCTGTTTTCCCAACAAACTTGAACAGCAACCAACGTGTATGATGATGTTCAAATTTNACTTCATCATACAAAGTTCATGAATGTTGGACTGTAGATCGAAATCCACAACAAACTTGAACATCATCATGCAAGTGTATGATGCTGTTTTGAACAATGTATGATGATGTTCAAAATTTTAGCTGCATTGTCACAAGACAGAAATCGACACACAAGCTTGGACATCATCATACAAATGTATGATGATGTTTTGAACAAATGTATGATCGTGTAGACAGGCCTTTAAACTTGCCCTGAAATAGAGCACTTAATAACAAGAGAATAATTTGTCTCGGATGTGTAAGTGCAATTACAAATGCATTCTTAATTTCCACATCTACTCCGCAGTAGCAATTCCCACTTTTGTAATTCAAATACCCGATGTTGTCACTTGCAATAGACTGCCGTAAGAGCTTGGAACAAATCTGCACAACGTAAAAACAAAACTGGATCTTATGATGCCTGTAGGCCACTTTTGATTGGGATTTGATTGTGTTGGTAATTATCTTTGGAATGATACTGATATTGGCGAGTGTTTTTCACTTTTATTAAACAATGGCCGTCGGGTAGAATCCTTATTAATCGTGTGTCGTATGATGTTGCTGAGTGGTGGCGGCTGTTGACATTGCTTACAGACCATCAGGGAAAGTTCTTGTATTCCTGCTTGGTGTGAGTTGTCAGACGATTATCTTAGAGGAGATGTCAAGGAGAGGGTGTGGACTGGACATTGTAGTCAAAAAATATTATCTCAGGAGTTGGAATTCCGAAGAAAACCGATGCTGTCGGAGAGTGGTTACCCTCTGTACCACATATCAAAGCCACTGGCTCAATTGGGGATCGGACACCCAACCTATTGGTGTCTGATATATGTTTCCACTGCACTATATCATGACTGCCCACTAAACATATCGACAGACCTAATCTGTCTGTTAAAGGGACTAGGAAAATTGTTTCAAGTTTCGGTTATTACAAAATGCTAGTCTTTCATGATAAATTCCCACCGTCAATTCACTTTTTCTAGTGTTAATTACTGGCACCCAGACAAATCAGTCATCACCACACCATGGAGTATTCACCACGTCACTGGGAACCTATCGCTGTACATGTATGTATTGTATGGAGCGAGCTTGTACTTTATTATGTTGATTAGGTTCCCAGTGATGTGGTGAATGCTCCATGGTGTGGTGATAACTGATTTGTCTGGGTGCCAGTAATTAACAGTTAATTGAAAAAGTGAATTGACAGTGGAAATTTATCATGAAAGACTAGCATTTTGTAATAACCGAAGCTTGAAAAAATTTTCCTAGTCCCTTTAAACTTCGATTCTGCTAATAAGTACCAACACAACAGGAATGGATTGGAAGCAGCCTTAACCTCAGGGACATGTCAGGCATTGCTGTGTTCACTGTATCACCCTGGCAGCTCTTATGAAAGGTTCAAAATGACCTAGGCCTTGGTCCTTGCCCCTTCCCAAATCCTGCGTCTCTCAGCCTTGAGGGACTGGTCATCCACTGTCAACTTATCTACATAACCCTGAACCAAACGCGGCTCAGGTCAAAACAACAGTGTCAGTTTAATTCCAAATTAAATCTTTTCACTTCGATCATTGGGATGATCAGAGCTTCATTGATAATAGTGAAACTATCAGAAAGCCAGAGTTGAATCCCATGTTTAAATTTGCATTAGAAATTTTTCTCCCTTTGATGCAAAGTTTTGAATTTGTCTGTGAATTCCATGATTTTCCAGTTGGATGGATACGCTGTGATCTTCCCTCAGGCAACTATGAAATAATCATTAAGTTCAGCTGTCTAATTCAAATTTGAGTGGCTTTATTGTTTCAGTTTCATTATAGTCTGGAGCTCTCAACATTTGGTAACTTAATGTACAGTATGAACTATAGCGCCATTTGTGACACAGTAGCTTTTCGGACAACAAATTCACTTGGAATTTTTGATAGGCACCCCAGGTGTGGATCCAGGATCAAGAAGAGGGCCTCACCCGATCCATCCATATTCAACATTCACACTCAATTGCGAAGGCTATTCCAGGGCTCCCGCGGATCCTTAAAAAGCATTAAAAGTCAGGAATTTTTGTTTTGCAGAATTAAGGCCTTAAAAAGCCTTAAATATAGGATTTTTTTCACTCAGTGGCCTTAAAAAGGCCTTAAATTTGATGTAGCTTCAGTTTTCAATTTTCATTTAAAACCGTTTCCCCTTCATAACAACATTTTATACATATCAGTTGAAAACCGCCCGGTCGTCAAAGTCGGGATCCTGCCCTCAGCGCTAACCTTTATGTGTTATTTAAAACATTCTCCTGAGTTAATCTACATGAAAACTCCTGACAACTTGGCCTTAAATTTTCCTGGAATGGCCTTAAAAAGCCTTAAAAAGGCCTTAATTTTGCTCACGAAAAAGCTGCAGGAACCATGTATTCATTTCCAAATTTACTGGCTATACAAAAGATTTTCCTAAAAAAATTGTGCTCTGGCTTGGCGGCCCTCCTAGATGTACATGTACCAGTGAGTGCACCCAGTCTGGCCGAGTGGCCCTGCAGGAAGCTGTCTCCACCTACAGGTACACATACCCCCAAATGATCAGGTCGTCAAGACTCCCAAACATGGTTGAGGGGCATGAACTTCCCTTGCATCTTGTTACCGGATCATAAAAGCCTAAACCATTATCTCTAAAAGCTCACGGCCAGATTCCGCGCTGCGTCGTCAACTAATTAAGAACCTCTTGTTTCAAAATCTCGTTGCGGATCATTTTCGACAATAATTGGAATTGGATCAATACTGGACGACACTTAAGCATTTTCTCATTAATTTCCATTAATTCTTCATCCGTGCCCTTGGAGCGTTTGTGTTTCTTCTCCAGTCTGTTCCATCCTAAGAATACAAGAATGACACTTTGTCAATGTGCTATGATCTTTCCCACTCCCGGTACTCGAACATTTACCGGTAGAATGTTCGAGTTGTGAGGAGAGAAATTGCCTCCCTTACTTTTTTACCCTGGCAACCGTTAAAGTACATTCCTGCCCTCTGGAGTAACAAAAAAGAGGTACCACGGAAAAGGTATTCTAAGTTTTTATGTTCGCTGCTCTTAAATTCTTCCGAGTTGGGAAAATGTGAAATGTCAACGGGAATATTCGGCACTGGTAATTTCTGCATGTCCTGCCGTGGAGTTGCTTTGACAGCTTGTATGCTGTGTTAGAAGGAGGGATTGTGAATTTGGCGCTCTTAGCCTGGAACGGACTGAACGCAGTGCTAACTTGGGAAGTGTTGACATAATTAGAAAACACAGCCAACTAAAAGGCTCGCGTTTTACCCTAAGGCGGACTGAGACAGATCGAGCTGAATTCTAATTTCATTTTCCACTCCGCGCCGGGAACACCTCTGCATGCCATCAGTAATGAATCATATTTGCTGTTGACGGATAATTAAATAAAACTATAAGTTAATTAATACCGGGAAGTAGTTTTCAATTAGAACTGGCGCTTGAGTATTTTTGTAGCAATCAGTGGAGAAGTTGGTTGTGAAGTTGGGTGATTCTCTGCAACTTCTGTTGATCAGAATAGGGCCGGCGCCATCTACAATACCCGTACTATGAAATACGATGTTTACATGGCTCTATCTTGCCGTCAGCGGCTAGTTCTTACAAGACAGGTGGAGCTGTGCAGTAAATATGGCAATATTGCTGTCTCTGCCTCGAGAAAGTATTAGGGCTCACTCAGTTTCAATATGTTATGGTGAGGCACGATGGACGGTCCAGGGCTTGACATAAGCGGCGGCCAGTGGCTACCGTGCCCTCATGCCTTCAAAAAGAGCCCTTGACACGGCCAGTAGGGCCTTGCCCTCTTTGGTCGCTGGCCACTGGGTCTCAAAGAAAATGACAGTTCTACGAAAGTGACCCCAGAAAGTTTGCCCCCAAGAGGCATATGATATAGCTGGTTGGTACTAAAGAAGGTTTTGGGTCTTGACTGTTCAACTCTCTCTGTCCAGGTATTGTATTTGAGGTGATGAATAGACAAATCCCAAATTGACATAAACGGGAAAGATCTGCGCACTTCCGCCGAAATAGCAACAAGAACCTCGGTCTGAAACGGAATGACGTGACGCAGAGAACCCCACGACAGTGACTTGGACGACGTTACGTCAGAGTTGACCATTGCTGAATCACGTATTGCGTCACGTCAGCTGGTTTCAGATCGAGGTTCTTGTTGCTATTTCGGCGGAAGTGCGCAGAACTTGGAATTTGGGATTTGTCTATTGATGGTCTCGGGGAAAATGATATCTAGACCTATGAAAAATTTGCCGTAGAAATATTTGCCTCTACATGCCTCTGAAATTCCTGGTGTGTTGTCCTCATGATTGTGGAAAGATTTGCAGCCCTTGCTCCCTTCCTACAGTGATTATCAAGCCCTTCCTTGTGACCCTAGCATCGTAATGTGATAAACGCTACTGTTCTTTCTTCACGTGAACTCATATCATCGCCGTTAAGTACATAACGCTTCTTTACATGGTCTTTACTTTTTCTACGCCGACAGTTCACCCCTGCTGTGTTGATTGTTTCGGGAAATTGAACACAGCGTGCCGCTTTCAGCGTTCATTGTGTGTCAACATCCCTACCTCCGAGTGACGATTAATGATTCTTCATCTGGCGGGTTGTCACGGCGATGTTTGATCGGCAGTGATTGCGCTCAGTATCGTAGTGCGGCGGAGTGTAGATTTCCAATTAAGAGGCACAGAGAGCAGGAATTAGCGCTATTGGATAATGTGGAGTGTTACGCCAGTACACCTTCCGATGATGCTATTGGGTGTCGTAAGGTTTCTTATGGATTTGGTTTAGCGATTGTCTTAAAGGTAGCTTTCCACAAAATGAGCAACACTGTATTAAAAATTGCTTACTGGGAGTCGATCTTGAGTCTTGCTATGATGGATCCAAATGCCAGCCATACATGGTCAAATTTTTCATCATCTATATTATAATTGACGGTGGCGCTTTAACTTCGAACACGAACTCCTCCGTGGTTTCTGATCGAAATGGCACCATTTTCACAGGAAGTGTTGAAAATGAAATGGGGGTGGCCCTTAAGCTGGTGGCATTACATTTTTTTACCCTTAAGCGAATAAAATGCAGATAGAAACTTCCAATGATTTGCAATGCCCACTAGCCTGGTTTCGCTGGCCACCGTGTAGATGGCGCTGCGTATGCAACACCATCTACACGGCGGTGGCCGACGGAACCAGGTATAATGCATTGTCTTCAACCAGGCAGGGTGATCAGAAAATAGGAACTTCAACACATAAAACTGCTGCCATCTGCTTCCCATAGGCCTAGATTATTGTCCGAGGAGTTGGCCCCCACTAGACATTTTCCTCCCACACAGAGACGTCCAGCAAAATGCCACATGCATCCTGTGAATGTGCTCGCCATGGGTACCATGCTAGTGCCCAATAAAGGCTTGCATGTTGGTATCTAAGCCCTATGGCCCTGAATCTGAAAAGGATGGGCGCTATAGAGCTTGGCTCATTATGACGTCACTTTTGACCGGCGGTCCACCAGGCGGCATCCACGACAAAGTACGCCATGTGTAGATCGTTGAAGATGCATACACTCCACTTGTGCTGACGACAAAGTGCACCACGTGGGTTGCCGACGTCATTTGACGTCAATCTGACTGTAAATATGGCGGACTTTTTCGTGATGACGTCACCTGCAGAAGCTCTATACCTTTGGCAAAGATAATCCAGTTTGTTCGTACAGCATCGTCTGTTAGTGTTGGAGGAACTTATGTTAAGAAAGTGATTTTAAAGCTGATGTAGCAGAATGGATGCTGTGGTTTGAATTTGGTCATACTGTAAGGACAAGCACAATGAGGGTTAAACCAATATTCTTCTATCGTACTTTACGAGATTTCATAATTTGTCATTCGGGTGCCAAGATATTCACATCGCAGTGTTGAGAATACATTCATTTATTGATTAATCAACGCGTTTACTCTATGATGAATTCCCTTTTTTCTGCGCGGCGTAATTACGCAAAAGGTAGTTGACACCTCGCCGGTGAATTCTCCAAGATGTATGGCTTGTTTACAAAATGGCTTGGCTGGCGGAATTGTAGAAAATCATGTTTCACAGAAAGAAATCTTTTTGATGATGTCCTTTTAAATGACAGCAGTTTATCAACATTTGTCCATTTTGAAAGGTCGTTTTCCTACCAATCATTCATTGCAAAGATATTTATTCCACTTTCCTTGAACATTATCTTGGCCATTTTTTATTAGCTCACCCGTGAGCTCTTTACAATGGCGCAGCGTCCGTCGTCCGTCGTCGTCCGTCGTCGTCCGTTAGCAGGGCACGTTTCGTAACCGCTGGAGCTATTGATCTGAAACTTGGTACATATATACCCCTAGGTCAGATGACCTATGACACCAAGTTTCGGTCTGATCTGATTCCTGGCTTGGCCACCTTTGCTCATAACTGACATGTTCCTCCCTCTGTCATTACACTGTTACATGTATGTCCAAAAGGGTGAGCACATGGTCCATGGACCATTTCATTATTTCCAGGACCATCTGATAAGCATGAATTCCAGGCTGAGACCAGAAAACTTCTTGATATTGTTGCGAAGTCCTTGTATTCAGAGAAGGAGGTATGTTCCATCAAAGTCAGATAATTAGGTGTGGATCTGAGTTTAGAATCCGAGTCCTGTGCGGTATCCAAGTCAGATACAACATGTATCTCTGGCCGATGATGGAGATGCTAGGCCAATGGGGATCCTAGCTATGATAGAGGGCAGCACACCGAAACCCGGTCCTATACGATGGACGCCTTTTGTGTGGGAAATTGATGATCAGGACCGGGATGTCAGTTTCATTTCAATAGTTTTAACCACTAGTGACACCTATTGAGGAAGTCGGCTAGGGTCCCCATTACCTCAGTTGCCAGACGTAGTGGCAAGCATAAATGCTCACAAAAAGCACAGATTTCAGTTGAGGTCCATGGACTTGCAGATAGATATCTACGTGAGAGTGAATGCAGGTCTGAGTTGAGAATCTGAGTGTAGACAATTCGGTGTCAATCTGACTCCAGAATCCAAGTCCAATGCTGTAACTGATGGACCCGATAATTAGGTGTAGATCTGAGTTGCGAATCTGAGTTGAATTCCGTGAGTCAGATAATTAGGTGTGGAACTGAGTCAGATGATATAACTGAGTCAGATAATTGGGTGTAGATCTTACATGTAGTTTAGAATCTGACATGTCTGATAATTGGATGTAGATCTGAGTTGAGAATGCTGTTTTGTCGCAAGAAAAAATATTTAAACTTAGGCCCTAGGCCTATTTTGTGTTCTTGATGTATGATTTTGGCTAGTAAAGACGAGTTTCAGGTAGTCAGATGCTCTTTTGTATTGAAGAATTCACAAATATGTCGTTTCTTTATAGGTCTTCATTCGGGAAGTCATATCAAATGCAAGCGACTCTCTTGAAAAAATGCGATACATCCAAGTAACTGGTGCTGAATCTACTGTCGCGGAGGATCACCCACTAGAGATTCATATTCGAACCGACGATGAAAAGAAGACATTTACCATTCAGGTAGGTTGACATTCTGGATATCCATTGCAAGGGAACTGTGTGCTGGTTAGTGGCCATTGAATAATCATGAAGCAGTCCAAGTCAGTAACCCCAGGTTGCCACCAAATCACTCATTGCAACATCTAATCCTGAAACACTCCGAGATGCTCTTTTAAGAATCACCACAAATCTTTGTAAATGTGTTTTTCAAGTTAATCGACGAATGTTTTCACTTTATTGATGCCCTCAGTCGGATTGGTTACCGAAGTTTTAATCTTTATTACTCGCTGATGACATTTATCACACACAATTGTCAGGAATGTCGGTTTCATAATGTTCCATTGTATCCGATAGCACAGTGGTTCTTCCCACTTGGTTAGTTTACTGATCTCCTTGTCAATTTCATAGAATTATTGGACGATGCGAATTGAGGATAATGAAGATGCTGAAAAGTAATTCAGTTGATCCTTTGGATTAAGCTGGTGTTGGATTGGTGCAGGTACAGCCTTCTTAAAGCGAATCGAAAGCGAAAAAATTTGATTTAGAAATAGAATTTGAAAGGGGACAAATTTTCAGGAAAAAATGTAAACAAACTTCTCCAGAATGTCAACAAAGAAATTTTCGTGCATTTTGATTGGCTGAATTTTGTGTTTACAAACACCAGCCAAATGTAAACAAAATCCGCTATCGATTC
>NMRB01001986.1:22143-39322 GCA_002633025.1 Notospermus geniculatus | reverse complement strand
ATTTTTGCTTGTTCATTAATGAGAACTGTACCCTGCGAGTCCTAAAACTAAGGGACTAGAGGAGTACATGTAGGTTAGAGGAGTAGCCTTTGGAGAGTTTAAGAGATCGTCCCGCTGCCTGTTAAGTTATCTGTAGCATTGATGTTAGTGTTTATACTGAGGTGGGACAATCTTTATACTTGGTCACAGGGAATACTGGTACCAATATCTCCAACAAAATATCTTCAATTTTAGGACTGGTTCATATGAAATATCCGAAGCCGAGGGTGTCCAGCAGGGTATGAAGATTGTCGTCCACTTGAAGGGTGATGCGTATGATTTCGCTAAGGAGGACATAGTCAAAGGTTGGTTTCACGTGTAATTCTGATAAAAGTATATTCTGTTAGCCAGCAGATAATTCATCCTGTTGGCCGTATTTTCAAAAATTGGTGTTGTTTACAATGTATGTTGCTACACAAGTGTCAAATGCATCAAAATGGACTGATGAATGATGCCATGCAGTGTCCTTGCCTCAAAATTGTTATTTTCATTTTCCAGAGGTTGTTGAGAAGTACAGCAACTTTGTTGGTGTTCCTATCTTCCTGAATGGCAAGAGAGTCAACGTGATACAGGTGAGTTGGCAGAGTTCTTTCGACATTCCACAGTACAGAAAACTGATGCACTGCCTTGGTGCAACTTCAGTATGTTGATTTGGTGAGTCTATTTTCGATGATTTTCGATTGAAATTTTGATACACATTCTCAAGTATGATAGACCAACAATCTCATGTGCTCCGTTATGATGCACCAATAAATCTCATACCAGCCAAGGTATGTGGAGTCGTGAATATGTCCAGGGGAAAACATACCTGTTACTGTCATATTTTCCAGCCACTGTGGATGATGGAGGGCAAAGACATCACTGCTGCACAACACGATGAATTTTACCGGTTTCTATCCGGGAACACGTATGGAAATCCACGCTATGTTCTTCAATACAAAGCAGATGCCCCATTGAATATAAGAGCTCTGTTCTACGTACCTGAACAAAAGCCAAGTAAGTTTTCATTTCCTCTTTCTAAAGTTGTGTCATCGCTGATTTACCTGCAATCTGTTTACTTATTCAATACAAATGTTGTCATGTGTCGATTTCAGCTGTATTTGACATGAGTCGTGAGATCGACTCAGGTGTTGCACTTTACAGCAGGAAGATTATGATCATGTCTAAAGCAACCACCATCTTACCAAAGTGGATGAGATTCTTAAGAGGTATGTGCTCATTTCTCCAATTTTATTTTGACCCATATTGGTAATGTGGGGTTATTGATGTGTTGTGTGGAACACGTGAGGTTGTTGGTGTATCATTGTGGGGCACATGAGATTGTTGGTTTATTAGTTTGGAGTATCAAGGTGAGATTGCTGGCATATTATTGTGGATCACATGAGATGGTATCGGTATCATAGTTGAACACATGAAATTGTTAAAGTGTATCATAGTGGAGCACATGAGATTGTTGGTGTATCATGATGTAGCATGTGAATTTGTTGGGTGTATCATTTTGGAGCACATGAGATTGTTGATGTATCATTGTGGAGCAAGCACAATTGTTGGTACAGCAATTGAGTTGAGCATCGATGTTGAGCACTGAGATCAGCTATGTCTTGCCTCATCAACAACTGCCATGCTCCTGCTAATTGGCGTCAAGATTTTTTGCGGTTCATTCACAATCTCTTCTTCTGACCTCTCTTCATATTTCTACTCCAGGTGTTGTGGACAGTGAAGATATTCCGTTGAATCTGAGCCGAGAGTTGCTACAGAATAGTGCCTTAATTAGGTAAACAATAAGAAGTAATAATGAAAATCTGAAAGTCATTGCCATTGTTAGTAGCAAAAAATTTGTAAGTGGATTAATTTTTGATACCGGTAATGTTCTGTGTTTTGTAGGAAGTTGCGAGATGTCCTTGAATCAAGAATAATCAAATTCTTCTCGGATCAAGCCAAGCGGGACCCTGAAAAGTACCTGAAAATGCATGAGGATTACGGGCTGTTCTTCAGGGAGGGCATTGTGACGACGGGGGATCAAGCAAAAAGGGTACGTATTCTCATCTTTACCATAAAATGGCCGATGCAGTGGCTGTGGGTTGAGAAATGTGGGTAGCGTCAACTGGTCTCATTAGTGGTGTGGCGTCTGCCTCTTGTTGAGCACACCGCCATCGTGGCAGAGCATCACCACCGCATGGCCTTTTCTGTTTACAATGTCTATTTTATTTTCAGGAGGATATTTCCAAATTGCTGCGGTTTGAGTCTTCTAAGCTGCCGAAGGGTGAAGTGACGAGTCTGGAGGGTTATGCAGAAAGGATGAAAGCAGGAGCAAGAACGATTTATTACTTATCAGCACCAAGGTAAAGATACTGAAGTTCCGAAGCAGGTGTTGCCATGGCACATCTCCTATTGACATGTCACTTTCTTGCAGCTAGAGGGAAAGGAGACAGTTTGGGAGAAAGGCTTGTCAAAACTCCTGCCTTCGTCAAGGTGTGACCGTTTACTGATGACATTGTCTGTTAGAGTAGGCTCTTTACTGTATCCAGCTTCCAGCTAAAGCCTTTAAGTATCAAATCTTTTCTTTAGCCGTGAGTTGGCAGAGACATCTCCATATTATGAGGCCATGAGGAAGAAAGACGTTGAGATTCTGTACTGTTATGAACCATATGACGAGCTCGTATTGATGAACCTCAGTCAATTTGACCGGAAAAATCTCAAGTCTGTTGAGAATGTAGTGCAAGAGGAAAAGGATGATACGGACACTGTTGATGCAAAAGGTAGATAGAATTCTTTCATAGTTTCATTCAATTCTTTCATAGTTTCATGCGATATTCTTTCATACATGAAGTTTCATTCAATTCTTTCATAGTTTTGTTCAATTCTTTCATAGTTTTGTTCAATTCTTTCATAGTTTCGTCCAATTCTTTCATAGTTTCATTCAATTCTGTCAAAGTTTCGTTCAGTTGTTTCATAGTTTTGTTCAATTTTTTCATAGAATGTGTATATTTACAGATGAAAAAAGTCTTGGACAGNCTGCAGATGACCTTTATGTGCATGTGAAGTTCTGGCCCAATCGGACATCCAATATGGCCGCCAGATGGCGTAAACCGAAAATCGTCAAAGTGCTGTAAGTCAGGAACGACGTGACCCAAAGTGCACCTACTTGGGAATGACTTTACCCAGATTGCTCATCCCTCTGTCATTAGACTGTTATGTCCAACCCGGTGAGCACATGATCCATGGACCATTTCATTGAGCACACCGCCATCCTGGCAGAGCATCACCACCGCATGGCCTTTTCTGTTTACAATGTCTATGTTATTTTCATTATATTATATTATATTATTATGTTATTTTCAGGAGGATATTTCCAAATTGCTGCGGTTTGAGTCTTCTAAACTGCCGAAGGGTGAAGTGACGAGTCTGGAGGGTTATGCAGAAAGGATGAAAGCAGGAGCAAGAACGATTTATTACTTATCAGCGCCAAGGTAAAGATACTGAAGTTCCGAAGCAGGTGTTGCCATGGCACATCTCCTATTGACATGTCACTTTCTTGCAGCTAGAGGGAAAGGAGACAGTTTGGGAGAAACGCTTGTCAAAACTCCTGCCTTCGTGAAGGTGTGACCGTTTACTGATGACATTGTCTGTTAGAGTAGGCTCTTTACTGTATCCAGCTTCCAGGTAAAGGCTTTAAGTATCAAATCTTTTCTTTAGCCGTGAGTTGGCAGAGACATCTCCATATTATGAGGCCATGAGGAAGAAAGACGTCGAGATTCTGTACTGTTATGAACCATACGACGAGCTCGTATTGATGAACCTCAGTCAGTTTGACCGGAAAAATCTCAAGTCTGTTGAGAACGTAGTGCAAGAGGAAAAGGATGATACGGACACTGTTGATGCAAAAGGTAGATACATGTAGAATTATTTCATAGCTTCATTCAATTCTTTCATAGTTTCATGCGATATTCTTTCATACATGAAGTTTCATTCAATTCTTTCATAGTTTTGTTCAATTCTTTCATAGTTTTGTTCAATTCTTTCATAGTTTTGTTCAATTCTTTCATAGTTTTGTTCAATTCTTTCATAGTTTTGTTCAATTCTTTCATAGAATGTGTATATTTACAGATGAACAAAGTCTTGGACAGGATGACGCTGATGCATTGATGACGTGGATGGGTGCCGTTCTCGGAAACAAGGTCAATAAAACAAAGATAACCAATCGACTGGAGTCACACCCGTGCATCATCACCGTCATGGAGATGGGGTCCGTCCGACATTTCCTGCGGACGACACTCGCTGATAAGAGTGAGGATGAGCGATTACGGCTTTTACAGCCAACCATGGAAATCAATCCCAGGTATGGGACGTTATTTTACTCCATGTTGAGCATAGGCAGATGACATAAATCATTTCTTTGAAACTCCCAAAAGTTGGACGAAAAAATCTGAAAAAAAATAAAATTCTTCATCCCTGTCTGTCGACTGTCGGTAACTCTCATTCATGCAGTTTTAATTTGTATCCAGCAGTCCTGGGAATATTACTGGTTTGTATGATGATTTAACCAGTGTGTATTCTTTAATGACTTCTTTCATATTTGTCTTGTAGACACATTATCGTCAAGAAATTAAATGAACTTCGTGTTAGTGATCCTGACCTTGCAAAACTGGTTCTTCATCAGGTAAGCATTGATCATGCTCAGTATATTATTTTTCCTAATCATTTTGGGAGTTGTGTGGATCATTATGATATACAGAGGCACAACAGCACTTTATGTATGGATGGATAGAGGCCTCCACTAGCCGTCACTGAAAGTAGGTCACACCATGAAAAATATGTTAGTTGATACTGCCACTATATATTCTGGCACAGATATTGATTTGACTAAGTGTAACTCTGGCAGTGTTGGTCTAGTCATCCAATTAACAAAAATGACTATCAAAAGCAAAAGACAAACCTACCTTCTTGAGGAAACTCCTTCTGGGGGGTTCCCCTCTGCACTCGCCAGTCTTATGCTTTTGTTTATATCAGCTACAAAAATTCCTGTTGATCAACTCACTGACGTAATGGTCATGAACTTCATTTTTGTGTTAGTGTTATTTTTGGTTGCCACAATTAATTCCCTTTGAGTAGTTTTTTTTTGTTCTGTGTAAAATAAGCAAAAAGAATGTTAGAATTACGTTTTCATTGAGTCATTCTTTCTTTTGCAGATTTACGATAATGCTATGATTCAAGCTGGACTTCTTGATGATCCACGCGGTATGGTCACACGGCTCAATGATCTACTCAGCAAGACTTTGGAACGAGTGAAATAACTTTGGACATACATTGAATTCATGATGGAAAAATGTTAGTGGAAAAGTGATTTGTGCCTTGACACCAGGATATGCAGTGATATTCAGTTTAATGTGGCTTTTGTTTGTGGAAGATGTTTCTGGAATCAGTGCGATCAAATTCTGTGGACAGTGACATTTAATGGACATACCGTATCTTTGGTGAAAAAAGTTTCAAGTGAATTTAAAATATACTTGGATAAAATAAAGTGTAACTTCTACATTTCAATGGTAATTGTGTTGGTTTTGTTTTGCAAGTGCTGGCAGATCACACCCTAGTGTCTATTTCCACCATCCTGTTTTGATTTCAGCAGCTTCTCAGCTTCTCATGTCATGCAAGAGGAAAGTTCCATGTCAATGTCTGTTTCTGCATCACAGAGAAGACTGGTTCAGCTCATAATTGAAGCCAGAACTACACAAAGACCGAGAAAAGAGGTAGGAAGTTCCCACTGCATGACTTCGACAACTGACTTGACTGCTGAGAAATGTTTTGAAGGTCTCAGGCGCGGAGCCAGGATTTTTGGCAGAGGGGGTCAGGGCCGTCGAAGGCGGTCGTTGCAGGCTGGCACTGAAGCTGGCCGCGCCGACGGAAATCTAGAAGGCCGCAGATACGATTTCCTGGCATCTCAGTATCAAAACAGAAGCTTTATTCTTGCAAATTATGGGAGAGTGGAATGCACAATCAGTATCCCTCTATGCCATCACTATGCCTCTAAAATATGAAGTTCATTGACCAAACGGTTTTCAAGTAATGGAGAGGAATGCAAAACCCAAGATGGCCATCAGGATGAGCTTTTACAGCCAACCATGGAAATCAATCCGAGGTGAGGAACATTATTTTACTTGAGCATAGGCCACATTATCTTTAATGATTTCTTTGAAATTCCCAAATGTTGGATGAAAAAATCTGAGAAAAAGGTAAATTCTTCATCACTGTCTGTCGGTTAACTCTCATTTATGCAGTTTTCATTTATATCCAGCAGACTGGACGGTGATTTAACCGGTGTCTCTTCTTTAATGAGTACTTTCTTATTTGTCATTGTAGACACATTATCGTCAAGAAATTAAATCAACTTCGTGTTTAGTGATCCTGACCTTGAAAAACTGGTTCTTCATCAGGTAAGCATTGTGCTCAAAATATTATTTTTCCTATTATTTTTCCTATTATTTTTCCTATGATTAAATCATTTTGAGAGTTATGCAGACCATTTTGATGTACAGAGGCACAGCAGCACTTCATTTGTGGACCGATAGAGGCCTCCACTAGCTGTCAGTGAAAGTAGGTCACACCATGAAAAATATGTTAGGCGATACTGCCACGATATATGTTGGCACAGATGCTGCTTCGAGCAAGTGTAACTCTGGCAGTGTTGGTCTGGTCATCCAATTAATGAAAATGACTAAAAACAAAGAAACACGAAACCTACTCTCCTAACTGAGGAAATTCTTGACGACTGAGGAAACTCTGCTGAGGAAACTCACTGAGCGAACTCTCCGTCTGGGGTTCCCCTCTGCACTCGCCAGTCTTATGCTTTTGTTTATTTAATCAGCTGCACAAATTCCTTTTGGTCATCTCACTGACATAATGGTCGTAGAGTAAATTTTTGTGTTAGCGTTATTTTCGATTGTTGCGACTAATTGCCCTTTAGTAGCTTGTTTTGGGTCTTTGTATAAGCAAAAACTAAGAATGTTCGAAATATGTTGTCAATGAGTCATTCTTTCTTTTGCAGATTTACGATAATGCTATGATTCAAGCTGGACTTCTTGATGATCCACGCGGTATGGTCACACGGCTCAATGATCTACTCAGCAAGACTTTGAAACGAGTGAAATAACTTTGGACATAGGGCCTACATTTAATTCATGATGGGAAAACGTTAGTAGGAGTTTGTGCCTTGACACCAGGAATATGAAGTGATATTCAGTTTAATTTGGATTTTCTTTGTGAAAGATGTTTATGGAATCAGTGCTATCAAATTCTGTGGACAGTGACATTTAACGGACATACCATATCTTTGGTGAAAAAAGCTTCAAGTGAATTTAAAATATACCGGTACTTAGATAAAATAAAGTGTAACTTCCACATTTCAATGGTAACTGTGTTGGTTTTGTTTTGCTAGGTCACCTAACCGCTGCACAAATCAGTTTTAGATGCTGGCAGATCACACCCTAGTGTCTATTTCCACCATCCTGTTTTGATTTCAGCAGCTTCTCAACTTCTCATGTCATGCAAGAGGAAAGCTTCATGTCAGTGTCTGTTTCTGCATCACAGGGAAGACTGGTTCAGCTCATAATTGAACCCAGAACTACACAAAGGCCGAGGAAAGAGGTAGGAAGTTCCCACTGCAAAGTTGATTAACCAATATAGCCACCAGGTGGCCATATTGGAAGTTGGGAGTGCACCTAAGTTTGACATGATGTACCTTCGGAATGCAAAACCCAAGATGGCCACCAGGCGACCATATTGGATGGATATGGACAACTACTAACCATTTACATCCATTCAACGTGTTTTTAATGACCACATCAACAAATCATACATCACATTCTAGAAACAAAACCATACAGTTTTAACGTAATTAATTTCACCACAGCTGAATTGCCGTGAGTTATGCTGATGAAGTGTACAGTGATCCTAAACTCCTTCAATGCATTGAACAGGTCAGTTCTAGGTCAGGAACCTCAAATGTGACTACAATTACATGATCATTCATAACGAGGTAATTCCACCATCATCAATGAGATGGCAGCACACGCAAGATGTTCAATCGATGGAATCAATATAATAGCACCCACGTTCACGCACTTGGTGACACTGTTCATACTTGCCAAGTACCAGTATGAACGACTTTGATGGTGAATGCATGGTGGCACTCCTGGGGGCGACTTCACACTGGAAGACTAGGTTTCTAATGAAAGATATATGTATGTAGCCCAGGGTTCTCCACAGGGTTTGAAACAGACCGGGCGCTGGTGGCATCACACGGTTACTGATATCGGAAGTCGCTGCAGCACCCGCGTCCTCGGGGGGGGGGGTCTGGGGCCTCCGCAGACAAATTTGAAATGTAGAAGCCCTGAAATGCGATTTCCTGGCATTTCGGAATGTAAATCAGCTCTCGTCGGTGCTTGGAAAACCTCAGTGTTATTTAAGTGAATAATTTTGACTGGGCGGTGATTTTTTTTGACCGGGCGGCAGATTTTTAGACCGGGCGCTAAGGTCAATCCTGCATTTTAGAACGGGCGCCGCGCCCGTTCTGTTACACTAGTGGAGAACCCTGGTAGCCTGGACTTACAAGCTATAGGCAGTTACCACCACCTCGACCAAGATATCTGCATTGAAGAAATTTACGAATCACTCTCACGTAGATAAGACGACCTCCTGTCTTTAACTGAGGGTCCTGGGATGGGGGAATATCAAAGCTGATAATTGGTGCTGAAGATTTTGACATACTAGTACATGTACCCCAATTGACAAACAAGTCGTGCTTCATATTACCATAGTTTGCAAGAAATTTCCTTTAAATTGATAGATCACATCTTAACCTCAAAGAAGGTTCTATTTTTGTTACAACTTTATATGAGGGACTTGATTATCAAAAGGTGGCAGCACTGCACACCCCTGAACAGCAGGCCTGCTACTACCAGTAGTTTCTTTCAATAAGAAATTGACCGTACCTCGTTTTCAATAGATTTCCACAGCAGCGGCACCTAATGCAAGGAGATGCTCAGGTCATTCATTGATTGTGATTTTCTGCTTCGATGTAAAGCAGCTGTGAGAAAAACCATAAAAAGCCCTCAACCAATTGATAACTCAAACTATAACATGGATGCAGTACTGAATTTATGTATAACCCACTTCCTTGTATTGCATTCAAAACTATCAGATATATCACTGTAAATAATATCTACAATTTTTGTCAATTTGGCATTTCTTGCTGCAAGATATGATGATGATAGCATAGGCCTATGTACAGACTGTTCCATGCTTGGAATATGAGAGATTTTGGCAGGATCTTGATTTGGGTATAGTGTGTCTGTGGATACTTAGATCCTGAATACTCTGAGAGGGCTTTCAGCATTAATATGTACACTGCATGCAATGGCAATCTTGCCCCCAAGATTATTTTAAATTACTCTTCATACAGAGAGTGAGATGCGGATTCACGTGATTGCTTGGCAGGATCTGATTTCCACACCTCAGACATATTCCTTATCAGTAAGGAGCAAGCAGCTAATACACGGTTCTTGCAGCCATGGGTCAAAGTCTTTGTGCATGAATCATGCAGCAGACTGAATCAAGTTGATGGAATGTTGCATAATGTATTGTATGAATGAATCACAGTGCAGTGGTTCATATTTTTCCAGTTCATGTACCGCTTCTTCACATCAACTGTAAGTTGAACTTAGAAGTATGAAGTAGAACCTAGCTCTTTCAAAATCTCCACGAAATGCGCAGCAGGACTTTGAAAAAATTTGTTTTTACACCCGCCACCTTCATGCAAAAAGCTAAGAAAACGAACAAGAATAAGATGAACTCAAAAACATTTTATACACACCAAGAAAAAGCAGAGACTTTCCTATAGATTTAATTACACAACGACATCTACACCATGGCAATGTGACGGAAAACTCGGGTTGATGCAAGATGTCGGAATGACCACGGTGCCACCTACAATAAACCGTCACAGTCATGATCAGAGAGGTTTTTTACATCACATGGAATGCCTTATATTTTACAGTGAACGCAACATTTTACCACATTCATTCATCAATCTACGACTTGCAAAGCCCAGAGGCTTTTCTTAAATATTCTATGCTACGTTTCTAATCATTTATACATGTATACTAAATGACTGGCTTTATACACATGTGTACACAGTGAACTATAGATACGGCACTTGGGCAAAGGGACTCCTTTAAAACCCTTTCAGGCCAAGGTCAACTTTTCATGATACAGCGATGAGCAGAAGTTATCATTCAGCATTACTTATTGATCCGGTTGAAAAGGTCCAGCTCTTGCACTCGTCATTGAAAAATTGCTATTGGCCGAGGAAGGGTCCACCCAAAAAGAGAACACAAGTCACCTGACTGACTCACTAACATTTACCTCAACCTAACATAGGATTAATCACAATGTGAAATCTAGTCAAACATTTGTTCTTTATTATTAATAAACGTTCCATCTAGAATCTTGCGTATCTATGCAACTTTCAGCTCAGGTTAATGACAGTTCCCTTCATATTTCATCATTTTCTGATGAATGTGAGAAATTCACCAACCTGAGGAGAATTAAAACAATATATTCTAAATGGATTGAAAAATATATCCTAGTTACACCAGTTCCATGACCTACAAACAACAGTGGGACAATTTCTATCCACTTATATATAGCTTACATTAATACAGGGTTCTTTATACTTTGAGTCCTAATAGCAAATGATGCTCTCATTAAGACGAGTAAGCACACTGATGGTAGAAACGCGCTCACAAAAGGCTGTAATTACATGTCACAAACGTATAGTTCATGAATAAAATGGACATCTGGAGTTTAACAGTCGCTTCATTGTAACTATGCCAAGAATACGTACCCATAATATAGACAACCTGTGTACAAACAAGCAAAAGAAACCCAAGTCTAAACAGAACTTGTCTAAGACTTGTGCAAAGCCAACGCATCGTGAGAACTCAAACTATAGTACAAACTCAACGTAGGAGAGAAATTAGCATAGATCAACATGAGTACATTTTCACACAATGTTCATCCTAAACAATATTAATTATGCCTTCAAACTATAACACTCTGTTTACAACTGTTGACAAAGATATTCATATTACAATTAGTTGTTTCATCATGTAGAGCTTTGATAGGTAGATCGAATACTACAAGTCTGCGATTTCCAACTACAGTAGTGGCAAGTATGGATGGAAAAGAAAAGTAGGCCTATACACAGGTCAGGAGGAAGTATAGCACAATAATATCAAACTGAATAGTCAGATTTTTCTACACTATACAAGGGAGGTGGATTTTGTAGCACAGTTGAAATATGGGAATGGAATGAAATTGAGAATTCTGAGCGACCCCTTTATAGTCCATATGCCTATCAAATGGCATGGAGGTTAGGGATCTTTTCTCACCAAAACTGGAAAACTGGCATTTCTTACTTCAATCACATCTCCACTGTCAGCTGGCTCGAATAACCTAATAGCTGGGTTGGCCCTACTAGCTTTATACTTTGTCTATGATAGAAACTCATTGGTTCGGTCATGGAACTGTAGTACTGAGTAGAAATGGTCAATTGAATAGAGTAGTGGCTATAAGATGGGTCTTGACATCATCCATTGCCTGGGTTACGGGAGTTGTACCGTTGTCTTTCATGGAGTCTCAACAACATACATGGCAAATGTAGTATCTTCTGAAGAATGCTTTGTCTGCATTGTTGGTTATTTCACAAATGTTTTTCATGTTTACATCACAATTTTTGACCAAAACATGTAAAAATGACTAGATACATGAGGTGGGGGAAAAAATATAGGAAAATTTTTCAAAACCATGTCAACTGATTATGACCCTGAGGTGAGAGTATCAAATGAAAGCAAATACTGGTATTATGATGGTGGGGAGTTTTTATTTCACAAGAAAACCATCATACCTGTAATTAGAATTTGATGTTGTGATTTACAGCACAAACCAGTTAAGGAATATGTCCAACTCGGCTGTGAATACTGGTGGAAGCATCAGTTATGTGTAGACAGCTGGCTCATCATGTGTTGTAAGCCAGCTGGCGATACCACTAATGTTCGACTACTGAAATAATCTACAATGCAGGCAAACAAACAATGATCAATTGCTGTTCGGTATGAAATAATATACACGTAACTGCAGAGGTCTACAGACACCATTCATATATTAGAGTAAGACTGATAAAAACGTGTGATGATTTTGTTTTTGTTCAGTCACGGGGAAACCTGATGACTACATGTACCTGCCCATGATATCATTGTCTGGTCTGGGTTATAAAACAGTATGAGCTCGACTCGCTCTTTGAAATCAGGTGTGCCGCATAGATCTGCCAAACTGACACATATCTTCGATTAATTATTGGGTTTTGAATTGAAGGTCAACAGGTCAAACCTTTTTAATATCGATTTAAAGTTCAGGTAAATCAGGCTAAAAGTGTATTCAAGTAAGTTGGACTTAACATATTCGTGACACCACCAGGTCATCTGAATAACAACACATCAATCAGCAGCAAGAGGCGCCTTACTATGGAATTGCCATGAAGAAGGGTTAATACCAAAATCTGCCACATCCCGAGACTACTTCCAAATTTCTTTGCCGTTAAACTTCTGTTCCTTCAGTGCCATGAATACAAAATATTCTGCTAAGTTACAATCTCCCCTAGCATTTGATTGACACCATGACTGCCACTACCCCACCCAAATGACAACTTCCTGTCACGAGACCACATCGATATAGTTTCCATTCCTGTACACCATGTACATCATCATCCACAACATCACGGCCAAACCAGCTTCAAATTCATTACTTTTTTTATTAATTTATATAACGTCTAAATTGAGTCCAATGTTTATCCAGATTTCGTTGAGAGAATCAGAGCAACGATCAAACCATAGAGACCCAATACTTCAGCGAAGATAAGAATCAGAATCATGCCGACGAATAGCCTAGGCTGCTGTGCGGTTCCTCTCACGCCGGCGTCGCCAACTATTCCGATAGCAAAACCTGCTGCTAAACCGCTCAAGCCTACACTAAGACCAGCTCCAAGATGCACAAAACTCCTGAAAATAGAGAAAAGGAAAGGATAAGCTCATTGTGAGAAGTTTTTTTGAACGAATGATTGGTAGCGTACTCTAAGTCCCAGGCTCAGGGCAACCAATTACTCACGTGTCAGTGAGTGTGCAGCAACCCAAATTTGTACGGTACTTGTCAATTCAGTCACTGCATCACCAGCAGGCCATTTTACGTAATATACCAGTAGTTTATCGTTGCATAATTTTGGCACTAATTAATTTATCTCGTTTAGGAACAGAATTGAGCTTCAAACAAAGTTCTTACATTTTGCATCCACATATTATTACATTCTATGCGTGTAGTAGTGTATTGGTATTCATAGGTACTTGCATACTACTTTCGTTTTACCCATTTTCAACCAACTATCCAGATCATCACAATGTGCATGTGATATTCCTTTTATGACTCATTCAGACATTTATGACTTGACTAATTTACCCACAGATCAAGTGATCAATACCGAGAAATACATGTACATGTACTGAGCAGGCCACTCCAATACGTACAATATATCCTGGTTTTGGTCATGTCACATGATTTCTATAGAATTTATATTCTTCTATAGCAAAGAAAATCACATGGTTGATGGTCATAGTTTTGTGGCTGTCCTGATAGCCCCCTTTTAAAAACAGGACACAGTCTTGATTAAAATGTTAGCCTGTCTACACATGTACATCCATTTGATACTTCAGTGCAGTATATCTCAATACAATAATGGTAAACAAAATGTCCAGTCATGGGTAGTTTTTGCAAGATTGGCAGATCTGGCCTTAGGATACACTCTATTTATGTCTATTCTCTGAGGAAAACCAAACATGCACTCCATTGGGGAGAGCACAAGTTTCCTGGCTACCATTGCTATGGGCAACCGCACGGAGAAAGGGACGGCCATGGTAACAGAAAAGTGTAGAATTAACATGGATCACAATATACAAATATCACTGATCGTTGGTAGTATAAAATGTATATATTATGTATGACCTTGTAGTATTTTGTATTTTTTCATCTTGCTCGACATCAGCATTTCTATTTACCACTTAACTGACGTGACTGATGCATTATATTGACACAAGATTGTTCCGATAATAATACCGGGTATATATGATTATACATGTACTTCTCACTTCCTTCCTAACAAGGAAGCGAGACTAGTCCCCACTTCCAACAGAAATCATGGCAGTCACGTAATGTAAGCACTTGATTATTGAACCAAGGCTTGAAAAATTTTCTGTAGCCTTGGTGCCCAGGGGCCTGTTTCATAAAGCGATTTTAAGCTTATGGTACCATTTAACTTCAACACATTTTCCATTTGGTTAAAGGTACCATTGGCCTAAAAATTAAAATCACCTTCTGACACAGGCCCCAGGACTTTTTTGTGGGTGCCCGGTATGACATCATGTCTATGTGCTATTTAATGATTTTGGAGAGGGTGGTCTGGTTTGAGTTTTTTATGACAGGGGTTCAGTGCCCGGTCCGGCATGTTCTATTGTGTATATTATTGATTTGATTTGAGGGTACTAGCATCGTACCCTTAGTACCCTCTGGTGGAAACACTTCTCAAGGCCATGATCCAGCTCCTATCCTACATGTACATGTCCTACTCCTAGCCAAGCTAGGCTATCAACTGCTTCCAACATGAATGAAAACCGCTGCAGAGAATATTGTTTGTTAGCGCCAGCCATATAGTGACAGTGTGTGTGGCAGCGTGTCATGCATAAGGACGGGTTATTGATCAGAGAATCTGCTCCGTCGATAAGCTTGTGGGATGATGTAGTGGAGAAATGTACAGTGATGGGAATGGTGAGCAAGAATGTTCAGCGTTCATAATGGAGAGGAGAGAGAGAGCAGGGTTTCCGTCAGAGGGGGGCAAGGGGGCTGGAGCCCCGTTTCATGATCTGAAGGGGGCTTGCCCCCTTATAAAGTGTTTTTCACATTGAACTGGCCAAAGGTACTTGGCTGACCTCTTGTCACAAAACTGTAATGGCATGATCACAAATAATAATGTTACACAACCCTCCGCAGCCAGTGTCATGGCTGACCAGCTTTGGCTGACACCATGAAAGAGCTATAATCTGTTTTCAAGTCAGTGTTGTGCAACACCACTACCTCTTGGTAAATGTGATCTGGTCACATTCCTGAGTTCAACTAAGTACCTTTGGCCAGTTCAATGTGAAAAACACTTTAATTGCAGAGTAGTGTCTTTAAATTGCCCTTGTTCATTCAAGAGATACAACAGTCGAACAAAGATCTGCACACAGGAAGTTTTAAACTCTGAAATGCTTGGAAAATCTATCTCCTGGCTTCTGGAAAAAAAAATTTCTGGGGAGGGCCCCCAGACCCCCAACTTTGGCTGGAGGCATCCAGATTGTGCCCCTTAAATATTTTTTCTGGCGGAAACCCTGGAGACGGGTATAGCACACTCGTGTTATATTAGCAGCTAGCTGGCCTAGTCCTTGTGGGCTATGTATTGTATATGTATGGACATGGTGGGAACATTAGGATGACACCGTCAGAGATGCCTCCCACCTTCTCCGACTGTGAAAGAAACTCAGTTGCCAATCAATCCCCGTTCTGATAGACACCAATCAATGTCATCATTCATATCATAATGTATCCCATTACCGGTAACATTGATTCGGGTCATTATCTCACTGGGTTCAGTGCACATTGTGCCTCTACAAGACAGGTGACATGAAAATTGCAACATGAACATTTTCTGGGATCATTTGGTGTGGCACTTTGTATTTGTGTGCTCCTTATCCGACAGACTACATGTATGACTAACCTAATGACTTAAAGCAACTCAATGAACAGCATATCGTTCCGAATCTGACGTCATCTATGAGGCTGCCACTGACAATGACTGAGGGTGACTGGAAAAGGTGAATATTTTTTAATCGTTTAGCGATACTTACATGAAAAGCGTGTAATTTCCTGGCTTTATTCCATTGGCTATTAAAGCGGCGACGACAAGACCATAGATGGCAATGATACCAGCCATAACAACTGGAATAATGGACTTCATGATAAGTTCAGGCCTCATGACAGACATGGCGGCAATTCCGGTCCCTGATTTCGCTGTACCATAAGCTGCACCAAGTGCTGGAAAGATAAAATGAGGATGTTTTAAAATCTTTTGTTTGTGTTTGATCCTATGCATAGAATTTATTAGCCTCATGAATGTTAATAAAGTTTCGTCATCATTTTATTTTTAAAGAAGGCAGTGTTGCCTCATTGCTGTCTGATAATGGGGATTCTGCTGCAAGCTCAGTGGTGAGTGCTGTTGCCCCTTGATGCTGGCGCGAATGCCATGCAGCAGGTCTTGGGTTCGTATATGCCTACTGCCTGATCACAACACATTTGCAAGAAGACGGAAGGAAAGTCAATTGTTAACCCTTTGACGTACAGGGCGGTCGCTAGCGACCGCCCATTTACACCCCCCAGGAAATTGCCGAATTTTGCTCATCAGGCACCCCCTTGAAATGTCCTGCACCAGAATCTTGTAGTCGATGTAATTCTGTCCTGATGTAGCATATTTCCACTAGATGTCACTCTTTACCATCATGGCCTGAAGCTCACTTGAAGTTGAAGATTTCCAATTTTGCCAAAAAGCTTGATGACGTCATACATTTGTCATGTACGTAGGCCTATTATTTTAGCCTTTGGGATATGACGCAACGATCAAATAAATTGCTGTAAAAATCTTATTTTTGAAAATTTTCTGCTCATATTTTCACTCCAAGTTCAAAATCACCTCCTAATTCCATTTCTGGTGTTATTTCTGATGCATCTGCTGAGTAATTTTGAAAAAATCTTAGTTTTTTGAAAAAAATGAAGAAAATTTTGCAAAAATCTTGTTTTATGACATGAACATAGTGGTTACCATGGCAACAGACGTTCATGTATCAAGGTATTTTTATACGTATTCTGAAAGATCTCTTATACTGCTAAAAATAATTCCATTACTACCATATTCTATCTCCTTTCGTTTGGTCAGGATAACCCTCTAAAGATA